>PVKA01024556.1:0-34068 GCA_004027165.1 Ctenomys sociabilis | reverse complement strand
CACTGCATCTAGCAGTATCCAGTCTACTGGGAATTAGGGCAGTGCCAATTCATTCAGTGGATTGATCCAGTAATCACCCACCCTTAATTCCAGAACGGTACTAAAAATCAGTTACAGATTCATCCAACTCCAAAACAACCTAAGCCTACATGAGACTATGGGGAGACATCTAAATACAAGCCATACCATAAACCTCTCACTTGATCTTGGCCCTGTCACTTGGCTCCTGTAAGTCCCAGCTTACTCACCTGTAAAGTGGAGATAAACAGACACCCTTTACAAGGATGCCATGGGGTGTAAAGGAGATCATGAATATGAGAGCATCCTTCCTGGGTCACATGGACAGGTTCAACTTATGTTACCCCAATGTGCTGCTAGTTAATAACAATTTTATTGCCTCCACCTTTGATGTAAACAGCTCCTGTCCTTGACAGTTGCACCTGGGACAATAAAATATCAATTGCCTTCTATGCTTCCAGGCAGATAAAAAAGAACATGAAGAAAATGAAAGTGTAGAGACAGAGCTAAAATACAAACACATAGCACTTTGTCTAGTAAATATTACCTCTGAAGACATAGAACAGCAACTACTCTGAGAGCGCGAAAGATGAAAAAACAAGGAATTTATGTTCAACCTCAAGGCCTGTTGGAAATTCAGCCAGAAGAAGACCTGCAGATAGCAAAACCTCTAAACAAAAGTAAAACAGAAACAAATGAACAACAACAACAAAATAGCATAGAAAAAAGTCCTTGGCATGGGGCTCTGGAGGAACGTGGAATTGTGACATGATGAATGCCACCTGGAACAGGGTTGGGGCTACTCTTAGGAACTCGGTATCCATGACAAAACACTTGGGTTTTGTCCTAATTACCAAATTAGATTGCAGAGTTTTAAGGAGTTGAAGAATGCTTGCAGATTTAGCTTTGAGAACGATTACCCAAGCACCCCCAACACACCCCACTGTGACTGTGGGAACTAAAGACTCCACCCCATCCCTCCCTCAGGGGTAAGGTGGGTGGAATAAGTCCTGGAAAAGGGGCAGTGAGGAGAGGAAGGGAGTGAGGAAAAGGGAGGGTGGGACAAGAAACAGCTTCTGAAAGGACTGTTGGGCACCAGAGGCTGGTCACGCCCCAGAGCTGGTTCATAGCCACACTAAGATGTCCAACAATGGCAATGCCCCACATAGATCTCAAAAATATAACCACCAGCACCATGTGGAAAAGCCTTCTAAACACACACTAGAAGCAAGCTACCTTCTGGCCCACTGCTTTTTTTCTCTTGTAAAGATTAACCATCCTTGAGCCACACCAAAATGACACGAAGCAGACGGGCAAGGTCCTGAGCAGGTGCTGCTGTTTACTCAGCACACCTGACACCATGCACTGTTTCTAGGGACGATGGCAAGGTTCTGGGCTTCCAACACTCCAGCAATTTCCTTAGGGAGAAGCAAATTTTTCAGAGGAGAATGATGAATTAAATTTAAAAGCCCAAACCCTGCATAGCTGATCTGTACTATATAAGCTATTTTTTTAATCATAAACTGATGCAATCCCTTTGATGACAGAGCCTATTATTCTACCAGTGCTCATGAGAGGTCACTGTTATTGAAGTAGCTTCCATAGTCTTTTTAAAGATACGGATAATTAGCAGTATACCTCTTCTTTGTAAAAGAACAATTCTCCTAAAAGCCAATCACTAACACATTTCAATTAACCTGGCGGATACTGGAAAAATCTTTCTCCCACAAAATGGTCTGGAACTAAAAGTGCTCAGGGAAGGGTCCCATTTTCTTTGTGTTTCTTTCCCCAGGGCAAAATACTGGCATACCCTCAATAGGCAGTAATAGTTTGTTGAAAAGCTAGACTAAAGAACAATGCATAGGCTATTTATTAATCCAATAATGTAATTTCCAAAATGTATTATTAATCATTGAGGCACAATTTATATGTAATAAGATTCAGCCTGTTTGACTGTACTTTGATGAGCACTAACAAATAGATGTAGTCATGAAACCAGAACCAAAATCAACCCTTAGAACTCCCTGCTTTCCCCCAGTACTCAAAGACCCCATGGTCCCTTGATCTATTTTTCACCTCTATACTTTTGTCTTTTCTAGAATGAAATACTAATGAAATCACAAAATGCATAGTCTTTTGGATGTGGCTTCTCTTACCATAATAGTAAGTAAGAAATATTGACATTTACCCCCATTTTGTTGTATGATGTATCTCTAGTTTATTCATTTTTAGTATAGTGTAACAATTCTTTTATACATGTATAACAAGATTTATTGTCTTTTCTATTTGATGTACACTTAGCCCATTTCCAACTTTTGGCTATTTAACTAAAGCCACTATAAACATAGATAGATAGACAGATAGATAGACAGACAGACAGACAGACAGACAGACAGACAGATAGATAGATAGATATATGTGTATTTTCCATCTGTAAGTAGACTACATTATATGAGAAGTAAATGAGTAATTTTAAAAGAAATTATTAAAGATTTTCCAAAGTGACTGTATGATTACATTCTTTTCAGTAATATATGAGAGTTCCATTTGTTTTATATCATGACCAACACTTTATATTTTCTGTCTTTTAATCTTTGTCATACTCACCATGCACCGTATACCTCAAAGTAATTTTAATTTGAATTTCCTAATAATTATTGAGTACCTATGTACTTTTGGGACAATTATAGAGATGCACTGGTAAATTAATACCTTTTAATGGAAACTAGAAAACTACATTATTCATTTGGATTTCTGCAATACATCTTGAAGACTATCCATAAAGAATCTTGGTAACTAATCAAGGCTGAGAAAACAAATTTTTTTATTCCTCCTTTTTCAAGGAAAATTTCCTAAGATGAATTATATCGCTTTTTGATTCCTGGAAGCACATAAGCATTTTCTTGGTTTCCCAAACAGTCACCCAAAATGGCCTCCTGCACCACAGCCACTGTCATATCCTGTCATGCAGCCAATTAGCAACAGCCATTTCCATGTCAAAATAAGTTTCAATGGCTCAGAAAAAAATAAGTTTTAAGGACTTTCAGGCCTTCAGAGCAAGGCTTGAAAAGTCTCTCCAAAAATCAAGCCAGCAGGATTCTCTACAGTGTTTGATAATATATATTTTATAACCCATTTCCTCATCAGCACTTTATTTGAGAGACAGGGGAAGCCGGTGAAGTGTCTTCTGGTCCTGTGAGGAGAATCTCTGTCAGCACTTCCAGATACACAATAAAGCTTTTGGGTAACCTATGCATTAACTTTGAGGGTCTCTAGAATGGTCCAGTGTTTCTAGATGCAGTTAAAAATGTCACCGAACAAATATGATCATAATTAAAGACAGCATATTGGGGCAGTTGTAAGGTTGATGCTGTACTACTGTGCCTTCATGTAAGTTCCCAGCTTTCCTTTGTGTTCATTTTAATAGAACAACTCCCTTTGGAGAGAGTTTCGTGCTCACTGAAACCCTAAGGAGATGAGAAACACAAGGTCTCCTTCCTCCAACTGGTAACATAGCTCCACCTTCCCAGAAGTGCCCATGGCCTTGCCTGAGTCTGATGCTCATCTGCAAAATGAGGGCAACATAGTAAGGAAAGCCCACTTTTATACATCCTGTGCCAATCAACAGAAGAAGAATATGACAACGCACTGTGAACATGCGTATAAGACAGCAGAATTACTTCAAAGGGAAGGAAGCCTAAATTATTGGGTGCCCACAATAATCCTAGGCTAACGCAGAAAATTCCTATGAAGGCAAACAAAGACACACATACCTCTACCTGGAGTGAAAGGACAAGGACATCACAGTGAGACTGGAGCTACAGTCAGTGCTGCCGGAGAGGAGGAAGTTGGGGGAAGGATGATGTCAAACGAGCACAGAGTTTGGCTCTGGCCTTGTGCCCACTCTGATAATCCGCCCTGTTTCCGAGATTTTGCCAGTGCCAGACAGAAGACGATTTTCATTTCTACTTCTTTCCCACACCTGAGTCTACCCTGAACTACACTCAACATCCAGCTTCTCTGGAACAGGAGTTCTGGGCAGTTCTATCCAAGGAAGGTTTTCCTTCCTCATTAAAATACAAATTTTATCAAGGCAAACTTCAGGTCTGTTTGTTCCAAGAAGTACAGTAGGTCCTTGATGACTTCTGTCATGTGGGAGACCAAGGTCTTTCGGCTGAAATCCTGGGAGGCTGATGGCCATGGTTCTGCTAGCTGGATTCCTGATATTTATATACGGCCCTCCCCATCTTGGGCCATTTGAGTGGCCATCTTGGGATACTCTGGAGTTGCCTTGAACCCTGACCCACAGCGAAGATCAGAACTCAGCCTGCAGCTGTAATTCCCAGACTTGGCCACCAGAGCAGGGCTCCTGACAGCAGCAGCAGGATGTGTTTTTTAGCACAATCCAGCCCCTGAGCCAGTGGCGAGGGCCTCACAGCTCAGTTGGCACTGTTAATCAGTCTTCACTTAACTGTATCTGGAATTTTTTTTAATCTAATTATGTACAAAATTATGTAAAGTTTATCTATATCTATCTATCTATCTATCTATCTATCTATCTATCTATCTATTAATGTTAATTCCTGCAAGAGAGTGGAATGAATACTAAAACTGTTATGGTAAAGTTGGCAGTTACACATAATGGACTTTAAATTTGCCCCCAAGGGCTGGGGAGATAGCTTGGTGGTCTAAACACCTGCCTGGCAAGCATCAGGATCCAGGTTCAAGCCCTGGAACTGCAAGGTGAGCCTGCCCCAGAACCTGGAGCATATCATGCAGGCCTGAGCATGGTGGTGCATGCATGCATCCAAGGGCTGGGGAGGCTGAGACAGCAGAATCACTAGGAGCCTAAGCTGTGTAACAAGATCCTGCACCAAATATAAATAAATAATTCAAAAAATACAATATAAATAAATTTGCCATCAAATACTCTAAAGAATACTTGGTGACATAAAAAATATCTAACACATAAAAAGTTATAAGATATTATGTATAATATGACATTAATGCAATTTTAAAGAATGTGCAATACTCTCTAGGAAATTAAGTTAGAAGTGACTGAAAAACTTTGAACCAAGGTTTTTCATTTCTGTTTCTGCACACTCCTAAATTTCTACAGTAGGCACTTGTTACTTTCATAATACACAAAAAAAAAGCCAGTAAATGCATTGCTGTAAACATGTCCCAAAGCAAGCATGACTGTACCACAACACTTAGCTCAAGCTTCCCAAGCCATTGGGATCTAAATTATTAGCACGTGGTGACTGTAAACCTAATTAAATAAACAGGATGGATACAGGTTGAATTTTAACTTGTTCCCATTTTGGTCCAAACTAGTAAAGGGACACATACTGAAGCAGGGTATGGCTGGATCCCACAGCACATGCCTCTTATCTTCTAGAAAGTCCCATGTCATGTCTTGTTAATTATACTTTCTTGTAGACTTTGCTCATTTCTCCCACAAGGCAACCAGCTAGCTCCCCAAGGATGTTCCTCGAATGTCTCACACAGAACCATGAGTAGAGCAACTGTTGAAACCACAGATGCCTACTGAGCAAATTAATTTCCTGAGTGTACAAATTAGTTCCAAAGCAGTCAGCTTCTTCCAAAGTGAACCTGGAAAAGAAATCATGGGGCCATCCAATGTAAACAATCTACTGTTTGGTCAAGAGGTCTGTCCCTTGTCTCTTTGATCCCCACAAAATAAAGACCTGTGGTTTTAAAACAAAGCCACATGCAAACTCGGAAGGAAAAAAGCTGCCGTTCTCTAATGCAGAACAAGATTCCAAAAGAGAAGTGATGTGAGAGGCAGAGTCATCCAAGTTACTGCATGGTTATGTCACTGGTAGAATTCTCTTAATGAATTATTTAGGCTGTGCCATGTTACTTTTTAGGAGCTCATGTAGCTTTCCTTCATGGTAACCTCATCCTCGGCTTTTCCCAACCCCAAGTTTGACTCCAGCGTCCCCAGTCACCAGGTTCCTCATACAGTAAGCAGCTCTCTGAGGCAAATGCCAGGCAATCCTTGGTCAACGTGTTTTCATGATTTCACACACCGGTGTTATGAAGAAAATTAGTCATTTTGGTTTAAAGCAATTTGTAAATGCTTTTCTCTGGAGCAACAATCATCCAAGTGCAGCCCAAACATTTGTTGAGTTTGCTGCCTTTATGGTACCACTCATACCATTCATGTAGTATGGGTTTTAAACTTTATCGTACACTAAGATTTCCTGGGTAGTAAACATGAACTGTGGGGTCCTAATTTGAATTTCTGACCAAATACCCAGTGGCTGCCACTGTTGTTCCTGGCACACATTTCAAGAAACACTAGGTCAAAATGAAATAAACAACTTGAGGACCTCAGTGACTTCACCAAGATGTGTTTATTCAAAAAGAAAACCTATTCTTTGCAGGGTAATGGGAAGGCTTTGCTCCTGACACTTACTCAGAACCCAGCATTTGAATGCATGCTGTAAATCCAAAATATAAGGATTACTCAGATATAAAAACAAAAGAAAGAAAAGAACAGAACAAAGAAAAAAAAAAGAAAAGAAAAGAAAAGAGAAAAAAGGTCTCCAACCATAATGGAACATGGCTGACAACTGAAAGAATCTGCCAGAGCTAGACCAATCTGAGTGACAAAATAAATAAGGTAGTAGTAGAATATAACCCAAAGTATAAAATACAACATCTACACACCCCTACTGAAAAATCCAAACAATCAAGGCAGGTACTCTGCCATTAAGGAATAGTCTCAGTCCCCATCCCTCAAATGTGGGCCAGGCACAGGGAATTCCTTCCAAAGAGCACAGAAGGAAAGGAGGGCTGAGTAAATTTTTGGTTAAAAACAATGACAAATTATCTCAGCCTGATGATTGAGGCCCATGTCAGGACGTCATGTTGATAGCCCACTCTCCTTAAGTTGTTAACTGAAACCATTACCTCTGTGGTCTTCTTCATAATTAAGACTGGGCTAGTGAAATCCATATAAAGGATCAACTTTATTTATTATGTCTTTAAAAATGAGGTCTGGGATGTACCTCAGTAGTAGAGCACTTACCTAGCACACATGAAGCCCTGGGCTCAATCCCCTGGTACCACCAAAACAGAAAAAAAATATATAATATCAAAAATCAGTGAACAGGCACTAGCTCTCTGATGGCCACCTTCAAGGAGAACCAGAGCATTGTGACAGAACTGGCCCCTGGAATGAAAATGTCCACACCCCACGCACACAGGGACAAGAACAAGGGAGCCCTCCGCATTCTTAGGATGGAAGTATCACAGCTCTATGACGAACAGTACTAAGCACTCCATGGCATGGGCTTGCCACCCTCTTGAAGGGAAACTTTGGCTCTACAGCATGGTCACAGTTAGCCTGTGAGCTGACCTTTCATAATTGAGTGTGTCCATGTGGATGTCATTTATGCTGCATTTGTTTTTTCCTGTTTTTCTCCAAGTGTCTCCTAGGGTCATGTATTTCAAGAATTATAAGGTCTGTATGTCCAATGGTAATTTTGATTTGATTTCAGACCCAGTATAATGTCATAGCTAAGCAGTCAATTCAAGTTTTTTGCTAGTTTACTCAAAAGGCATAGATGAGTTTAAATGTCTCACTCACTCATTTCAGTAAAATGAAAGACATACTCTTGCACAAAACCCTGCTCCACAAAGGCACAAACCAAGCCTTTCAACATGCTTAGTTGGAACCAGTATCAATACATCAAACATTAAAGAGGAATACGTTTCCTTTTTCCTTCCCATTACTCACTTCAGTTCATTTTTGTCTTTTGCTAGGAATAGTCCCATTTCATTTTTTATTTTCTCCATGTCCATTGCCTCTTAAAAGCAATCTTTTTTCTGTTAATGCTCAGCTCTTGTCTCTGTTTCCCTTTTTCTCTATGTAAGTGTGCTTTAAATTTTGGTTTCCAGTCAGGTACATGGCAAGTTGCAAACACATGACATTCCATGTGAAGTTCTGGTTACCTCCTTCCAAAGGACATGGTTTGACCTTGGGTTTGCCTGCAAACTCCAAAAGTATTCAATAAACCAGCATTTGCATTCTTTACCTGCTGCTGAAGAGTGACAAGAAAATCTTGCTTCTCTGTAGGGGTTTCTGTAGTGACAGCAATAGGAGGGGAGTGTGTGTGTGTTCATTTTCTCTTTTCCCAATGCAGCAGTTTTAATGGCAGAGACATATGGCCATTCAGACACTGTACAAACTCTTAACTCTCACCCAAGGAAGAAATACTGATGGCCTCATTTCAGCTAAGTTATATGATCAGGCCGTGCTGTGTATTTTGCACAGCTTAGAATTGTCACAACTAAATTTGGTGAGCAATGTTTCCAACTATAACCATACTTAGATGGGGCAGTTTTTAACCTATTAACACTTGTATTTTTCTTAATGTTTCTCTTCTCATATCAACCTTAAGAAGTTCTTGGCTTTGCCAGGTGTAGTAACACACAACTGTAATCTCAGCACTCTGGAGGATGAGGCAGGTGAATCACTGAGAGTTCAAGGCCAGCCTGGGCTACATGCCTGAACTACATAGTGAGACTGCCATAAAAGATGAAGGACAGACAGACAGAGACAGACAAACATTCTCATTTTTCTTAACTGACTCCTACTTGAAACTACACTCACTTTAATTACAAATCTGCTAAGATGTCTTAGGACTTTTAGGCTTGCCAATTGTGCATTCTGTTTTCTGGAGTGAGACTATCTAACTGTGTATTTACTACACAGTTCTCAGGAGGACCAAGTGAGATTAATACAAGTTACTGAGATTAATAACTCATTTGTACACATGTCATGTACTTTGGCCCAGGCTCCAACAACACCATCCACACTTACCCTAAATTGGTGTTCCCAATCCCTTTATTAGAGATAATGAATTCATTTCATGGCCAGGAACAGACAGTGATTTTCATGGTCTCAACTGATATGAATCAACCCTGTCAGCACTGCGAATATGTCTTAATTGTATACTCATTCTTGAACAAAACTACTGCTTCCATTTGATTTCTTCCCCCTTTCACTTACTCAAATGATTTTCATTCTTACCTCACTCATCAACTTGTCAGTTGGGGAAGAGGAGCTATTTCCTTGCTTTGTTTGGGATTCTGGACGCAACCCAGACACTATTTTCCAAGTAATTAATGAGCCCTGCAATGTCCTGGCTTGTGACCACCAGCCTCTTCCTTTGTTACATGACATCTTGCCTGGAGAAGAACTGAATGCAAAAGCAGGCAGAGGCTGCCACTTAATGAAAAGCAAATTGCTATTTTTAGCTGAAGATACACTAAGTTTTTTAAAAAAATTATTCTTGACACAAAAAAGTGGCTGTCTGTAATTTAATCTTAGGCTCATGAGAAAGTCTCAGAAACAGTAAAATCTAAGAGATGTGGGTTTCTAGCAGACTCTCAAGAGATGAGATGGAGAGAACAATGTGACTGGGTGTGAAGAGCTTAACCTTCACTCTCACTCTCATCCCAAAGTGGCTCAGTAAGGAGAGAGAATAACAGGGAACTCTATTTTTGAATGACAGAAGAGAAGTAAAATGATGAAAATGGGTCCTTTTCCCGCCTAAGGCGGGAAGGGAATTAAGTATTGAAGTTTTCTTCATCATGGTCATTCATGCATTCAGAAAATAGGTTTCAGTATTACCAAAATTTAATATTGTTCTAGTGCTAAGGATTGAGTACCCAGTAAACAGAATCTTCACTATCCACATGCAATATAATGGAAAAGGGCTGGGATGAATGAATCTATGAGTAAAGAGGCAGGTGGTGAGTGCTGTCTTAGTTACTCACTCACAGCAGGGACAAAATACCCAACACGAATGTTAAGGGTGAAAAAGTTTGTTTCGCCTTACAGTTTGTAGAGCTTTCAGTCCATAGTCAGCTGGCTCCAAGGCAGGTAAGAGGTACAACTGAGGGGCATGGGACAGGAGAAGCAGTCCATGGTAGACAGGCAGAAAGCAGCCATCAGTAAGCTTTCCTTTCTCTTTTTATTCCATTCAGGCACTGGATGGTACCACCCATACCCACAGTGGGCCATCCTGCATTCCACACCCAGACAACACTAAACCAATCAGTGGACAGATCAGTTATAATACTCATAATCCAGTATCACACACTCATGATCCATCCGTCTCCCACAAGCCCCACCTATGAGTGTATGAGGCTTTGAAGAAACACCTCGATGTGAATCATAACATATGGCAAGGACAACAGGGAATGGAAGGTCCAGAGGATGGGCTGTTACACTCTATGAAATAGTTGGGAAGACTTGCTAATGAGTAGAGCCTCTCTAATGAGTGAATCAAAGAACGAGGGTGTCTGTAGTAGCACAACCTATGCAGATAAAAGAACAGATATAAATGCCTCCATTAATTACTCTGAAAGGTTTAACGATCTATGCAGAATTGAGTCACTATAGATAAAAGCCTTTTTTTTTTAATTCCCAAAGTATTGATTTTACAATTTTTGAAGAAAGATCATTAAGAATATGTTATGGAACCTGGCCTGCTAGAGATATAGCCCATAATTAAATATTTTCTGATAAAAAATTATAACAATATTCTTTATTCATGTATATATTGAACATGCAATCCACTCACTACCCATTCTTTTGTTTACTGAACATCTAATCTTTGCTAGGCATTGTGCAAGTTATTAGGAACACTATAGAGGGCAAAGTAGCCCTGCTCTCATGGAGTTTAGTCTTATTATTAGATATTATTTAATACAGCCATTATACTCTGACTTGGGTTCCTAAGAGAATGTGCTGGAGGCTACAAGAGCTCAAAACAGAGCCTAGATTTTCTCGAGGTTGAGAAAACGTTTTCTAAGTAAGTGACATGGCGTTCATAAGGACATTCTAGGATGTAAGAATGGCCAAAGGTCCTGAGTCAAGAAAGAGCAAATTGGGTTTGCTGTGTTGAAAGAAAATATATGGCTAGATGCTAGAGAATAAAAGGAAACAGCAATATAACTAAGTTTGGAGAAGAAAGCCAAAGTCAAATCATGCTGGGTCTTGCAGCTGAGCTTGGTTTTGATCCACAGGAAGCAGCATGAAACACTTTAGGCAAGAGAGAGACATGATCAAATAAGCATTTTAATAGGACTTCATTGGCAGCGTAGGGAGAAAGCAGGAGCTGCAGGGATAACATCAGGGGCCAACCCACTGTGAGCACTCAGATAAGAACTATTCATTGCCTTGACTGTACAGCGGCAGTACACACAGAAAAGAGCAGAGGGAAATGAAGGGTCATGCAGGCAACAGAGTCAGCTGGGCTCGGTGGTGGTCGCAAACACGAATGATGATGATATCATGGGTGACTTCTACACAGTTTCTGGAGTTATCATAATGTTCTGTGTTCATCTGTTCATTTGCTAGAAAAAACTGACCAGAAATCCTAGGTCAAGCATCAAACACAGAGCACAGTATCCCCCTTGGCCCTGGCTGTCGAGCTAGGAGTTGGCAATGACTGGGTCCCTGGTAAGCAAGTCCTGGATGTCTGCAGAGCTGTCTGAGCCAACCCTTTGAGGAGAAGCATCCGTCACCAAAGAAGTAGAGAGAAGCTGTCAGGTTACCTTAAACTCAGAATAAAAGAGCGCCTGTCTAATGACTTAGATGCTTCAGTCCCTTTGTGCTGCACTAAGGTGATCACAGCTACAGATACGTGAGCAAGCTGGGTGATTCATGAGGATCTTCTTCGCGAAACAACAAAGCATCTAGCAAAGACCCTGAAAAAAAAAAAAAGCAGCAGGGGCTCAGTGGCAGCAGCCATTTGGAAGAACTTCAAGGATGGCATGTAGGTTGGAGGGGAAGTCAAAAACCAGAGAAAGGCTCTCAAAACAAAAAGCATTTATAGTAGGTTGTCCTAAATAGTAATGACGGGACAAACAGGAAAGCATCCTCCCCTTAATACTAAGGACACCTCAGGAAGTGACTTCTTACAAAGAAGCAGGTGAAGAGAATTTTCGTGACTTCTTGAGTGATTCGTTCTTCCTCTGCCAAAAATAGCTAGAAGAGTCTAAATCACTCAGTAGGTCCTAAGAAGAGAGATATTTTAGGTGGAACCAAATAGCACTGTGTGGGTTCTTCTCCCCTCTTCAAAAACCCCAATGGACTTTTAGCCACCTTAATATCACTCATGCATGGTGACAACAGGGCTGGCATAGAACCCACCATCTATTTTTGAAAGTAAGTAAATCCACCATAAATCCAGTTCCTTTCCTTGTGTATAGGTTAAAAAAAAAAAAAAAGCAAACAGAAGAATAAACAAAGCAAGACAGTCTTTCTATATTTCGCATGCCTTGTGCCTGTGCTTCCAGGTTGGAAGATGTGTGCGACAGGGGGTGCAGATGTGCTAGGAGGCCACAGGAAGCCAAAAAAATATGGCAAGTCTACCTTTCTGTAGGAATTGTATTACTTAAAACAACTTTTAAATTGAGGCAACAATGCTATTTCATGGAATAGAGGGAGGAACCCATATGAATGTTAAGGATAAAAACAATTTCAAGTCTGTACATTTTTCATGGTTTCCCATCCCTGTGCTTAATGTAGGCCTCTACTTTTTTTGTTAGAGAAGGATGGTTCCAGACCAAACTGTGCCTTAGGCAGTGGACACAGTACCCAGGGTCAGCAGCTCCTTGTATAGCCAAAGAAAATGTTCCATTCATTTTTAAATCAAAAGAAAAAATTTAGCTCTTATGCCAAAAATCCCCAATTTAATATATAATATCAATAGTTTCTTATTTGGAAGAAGTTACAAAAATCTAAGTTTTCATTAATTTTTTATGGAGGAGCAAGTCCAAAAATGCAAAAGTGCTAAGACACAGACGTTAAGAGTCATAGTAGGTTGGCCACCCCTCTGGCCTGCTGTCCTGGTAAAGCACAGAACACAGGAGGCTGACTTCCTGAAAGCATGGTGGCCCGAACACTGCCATGATTCGGTACAATGAAGGAAAGCCTTTTAGCTTAAAAAGAATGTCGTGGGCCTTTAAGCATAGTGGAAGGTAATGGCTTTTCTGTTATATGAGCAATGATTTTCTTTTTGAAAATTTTAATTAAGTGAAAAACTTAACTTTGTGAAAAACTTAGGTAAAAATACTACAGGTTCTGGGAGGAAATTATGAGGTTTGTATACAAATGTCTAAAGCTTGAGAAATACTGAGATTTGCTAAAATATGCCTCCCAAAAGTTTCCATGGATCATGGGTTACCATCATCGCTCAGGACTGATGGTAAATACCACTAGAATTCCTACCACTGGGCGAGTGGGAACATGAGAATTTTTGAGTAGAAGCATGATTACTTAATTCTACTTTAAATTCTACATTTGTCAGAATTAATGGTTTACCTTGTTAAGAGAGAAAAAAAATAGCTGTTGGTTGACACAAAGGTCTTCCTTTTTCCTGGCCCAAGAGATGATCCTACAAAACTGCACTTTGTATAGACAAGGAAGGCAGATAATTGATAAAGATTCCCTGCAAGAATCGACATTCACACAAAAATGAGACCAGCAAGGCTATCCCATCAGCTGGGATGACTTTACAAAAGTCACACAGCCCTGGGGCACAAACTAATCACCCTGGGGTCTGGAGGAGGCTGACTCCTGGTCCTAAGAGGCAGTGACACACAGGAGATTGTTCACCCTTTCTCAACATGCATTTGACACTGTTGTCAAACTGCCCAGGCTTCCAACAGGACACTGGAGAATTAGAATAATTTACTGGCCCAGTATTTCTAATATTCCCATAATGATTCCATTTCTGTTATGTTTTGGATGTAGAGAAAGATATTTGCCCACACTAATATTTAAAAGCAGTACACTCTTGCATGGCTGAGCTCTTCACACCACAGATGCAGGGTTGAATAAGAAACACAAAATAGTTTCCAGAATCTTGTAGTAGTACTCTAGGGTATCTTTCTTGTAAGACTTAAGAGGTTTAACTTAGAAAGAACGACTAGAATAAAGCTGGTAGCCAGGCTGGTCAAACAGCTCAGTAGATTAAAGTGCCTACAAGCAGGTACAGGGGCTAGCGGTTCAATCCCTGGGCCTGGTGTGCTGGGTCCACCCCTGGGGTGTGCTGAGATGGCAATTGAGACTGGGCGTGGTGGCCTGCAATCCCAGCTCTTAGGAGACTGATCTAGTAGTGAAACCCTGAAAACCCTGTAGACTCGTCCCTAAAATACCAGAAAGAAAGAAAGACAGACAGACAGAAAGCAAGCAAGCAAGCAAGCTAGTAGCCAATACATTATTTGTTGAATCTGAATTTAGGTTACAAACCAGAGTATTTGAAACAGAATTCTGAGGTACAGTATTGCATCACTAGAGCTACTTTACAACTAATCAGAACTTCAGAATAAAAGAGTTCCTTAAAACTTCTGAAAAGACTACAGGGCTACATCTGATAACCGCAATTTTCCAACTTTCTAATTTTTTTTAATGCTACTCTTTGTTGAAATTCACTGAGGGTTAGAAAAATAAACCATTGAAGTTAAACAAGAATTAAAAGATTTTCATACCAAAGTTTAAAGTTATGTTGCTTTTTAAAGATGAATGTCTAAAAAAATTCAATCTTTTCCCTGGATTTCAGGTAACAGAGTATATTTCATTTACAAAAACTAGCTTACTCTTTTGTTAGCTGTATTTAATGTGTCTGGGGGGAGGTATTTACTATATACCTGAAACTCTTCTAAGTGTATTTCACGTATTACCTCATTTTATTCTTATGAAAAAGGAACTATCATTATTCCTATTTTTCAAAGGAGAAAATACGAGTACAGAAAAGTAAGTAACCCTGGATCAAACAGCTACTAAGTCAAAGAGCAAAAACTCTGAACCACCGCTGTTCCTAGAATTCATTCTTCAGTTTTAGAGAACACAAATTCATCCCAGGTATCTTTCAGATTGGGAGTTTCTTTCTCCTGTGTCACATGTATTTATAAAAGTAAAAGAAAAAAATTATGTGAACGCATGCAGATATAGATTTGGATACATGCAGTATGCATGTGTGAATAAATCTGTTCTCTAGCCTATCATGTAAAATCTTTTCATATACCTCTCAACTCTTGAGAAAAAACCATTTCAGATATTCTACATGATTAATCACATAAAGAACTGCTCATGCGAAGATTTCATTATGTTCATCCTTCCCATATTTCTGTTAGGTATATTGATTAGATCTAGTGTGCAAAAATAAAATTCATTTATACTCATGCTCTTCTTTTCTTTTTCTTTCTTTTCATTTTACTCTGAAATACAACAGCACGAGACAAAGTTTGAAACTATCCTAAAGGACAGAGTGTAAGACAATGTTTGGGTACTTGAGCGATAGCTCAGCTATCTTGCAAGTGCAAGGCCCCAGGTTCAATCTCTGCTACTGCATGCTCTTCCTATTTCTGGGATTGCTGTGCCAGCCATGGAATCTAGACATAGTGGCATTTGCCTATAATCCCACTGCTCCGGAGGCTGAGACAGGAGGATCACTATGAGTCCAAGCTGCGTAGTGAGACCCTAAATAAAGATTTTAAAAAAATAGACAATTCTTGTATTTATAAGAGTTGGGAGGAAATTTTCCAATGCACAGTAGCAGCCAAGTGCCTCAAATCCATCTGTACTCTTCACTTAAATGCTATGAAAATCTACATTTTGTGTCCTGGTTGCTGCCAGAACTGAGGTGATTTGTGTTCTCCTCTTCACTCATTCAAATGTGTGATTTATCTCTGTGAGACGTGATAAGCCCAGCACTGGGCAGCAAAGCTATGCCTTGGCCTCTCTCAGTTCCCAAAAGAACCAACTGTTCGTCACCAAGATTACACAGTCTAGTGCCAGCACCCTTCCTACCCAGGCCCTGGATCGATGCCTTCTCTTTGTCTGGGAAAGATGTCTCACTAATCAAGCTACCACTAGACGTCAGGGCCAATGAGATGGCCTAATTTCATGCTTCTCAAATTTAAAAGGACATATTAATCACCTGGGGGAGGGACCTTGTTGAAAAGTGGATTCTAATTCAGTAGGTCTGGGAGGCCTGAGATCAAGAATTGCTAACAGTCTCCAGGAGAACACATCGCTAGGCAGCAGCCACAGGCAGAGCAGCAAGGTCTCCTCTGCAGACGGATGCAAAACTGCTTCAAAGGAAAGCACGTGCTGGAATATTTGAAAGATTCCCCCCTTGGGTAAAACCCAGAAAAATCCATAACTTTTCCTTATCTTTACATGGCATGAAAAACTAGACAATTCTCTGAAATGTCTGCTCACTTTTTAGCCTTCAGACTCTACAAAACTACTTCAACCCATGTAGGGAGAGACTCTTTTTCCATATATAATATTAAAGGCTTCTCTGCTAAGACCGAGCCCTCTGTTCTGTTGATTTTAGCCACCAAAGAATAAGCAACTAATAATGTGAAATTCTCTAAAATGGCGACTTCCTGGTATAAAGATTCAGCAAAGCCTTGCCAACAAATATTTTGAATGCAAAGATTGGTCACACTATGTAAATGAGGAACTGTTTTATTGTACCGTTTAATGAACCGAGTATATGCAAAAAAAAATTGAAGGGAAAAGTCTAAGTTGATTAGAAGAAATACTTTAGTGTTCAAGAATGACTTGTGATTAGCATATCAATAGGAATAAACAAACAGTAGTTTAAGACACCTGAGGCCACTTAAGGACAGAGGCTGTTCAATAAACTTCTTTAACTTCTGTTTATACTCTTAAATTGCTTGGTAAATTCTTGCTTCAAAGGCACTTTAAAAGGTCAAGTTCAGCCCAAGTCTCCTCTCTGAAAATTAATGAGGTTTTAATATACTTAGAAATGCCCAAGTGGTGTCAAGGTCACTTGACTGACTCAAGCCAAAGGACTTTCTAGAAGAGTAAGATATTTTGGCTGGTTTATACCTTTAAATCACTTCTCTAAAGTGGGATATTTTAAAGGACATTTATTTCACCACACAGGAAGCATTACTAGTGTATTTGTGAAGCAGCAAAATAACTCTTTCCTACCTTTTTTTTTTTTTCAATAGATAAGGAAAAGAAATAAAAGATATAGACAATGCTAAAGAAAAAAATGGCTGAGCGGATCATTTTCTTCTTTAAAAGGGATCCCAAGAACTAGACACAGTAGTTCACATTAAACCATAAAATCTTAATTGAAGGTTAAATCACTGGACACGAGTTGCACAGCCCCACAATGCTTTCATTGCTCCAATAAATTATAGTTGTTCAAGTCCTTGATGTTGGAAGGTTGTGGGTTCAGTCCAGGTTACACCCTTTATTGTCAGTGTGACATAGCTCCAGTCAAACTTTCCAGGGTTCAGACCTCATTTTTAAAGCAGAGATAATGAGCATATACTGTACTTCATGATGTTGTGGTACAGAGACCCAGACCCATGCAGAGGCTGCAAACAATGGATGTATGCACCGCGAACGTGCTCCAATAGCTCATTCTGCTGTTCTCAGAACAAGGCCAGCTTTCAGGCATTAAAAAGACACATTAATCACACTTCACAGGGGCAAACTGCAAACCAAAGCATATATTAAATCTACAAACAACCTATGATCAGGTATGATTCAGGATTAAAATACAGATTGGTGTTTAACTGAACTCAACCTCAAAGTTCAAATCTGAAGAGAGAGTTAACATTCTTCCCCAAAGTGATTTTACAAATGGACCATATTTTGCCCATTAATTCCCAGGTTTGGGGCAGGACAGACAGCTCAGAGGCATAAGCACCTACCTGGGAAGCACAAAGACCTAAGTTCATTCCCAGGCCCCACATGTCATGCGGTCTCACCATCTCAACTCCAGATGCCCCAGAATTGGGCAGGTAGCACAGTCCTATAATCCCAGCACCTGGGAGATTGAGCCAGGAGGATCTCTATGAGTTTGAGAACAGCCTAGGGACTACAAAAGTGAGGACAAGGCCAGCTGGAACTGCACAGTAAAAGCCTATTTCAAAAAAAAAAAAAAAAAAATCCCAGGCTTTGGGCTTTTCTCTGGGAGTCTTACTTCTTCATCTCAGCTTATTTAAAGTTCTTTTTTTCCTCTTCCCTTAGTAATAATAGGTAAGAATAAGTCCTGCTACTTATTCAAATTGATGTTTGATGCTTCTTAGAACACTTGGAAGCTTTTTTTCATAACACCTTCTATTTTCCAAACCTACCCCAAATGAATATTCATATAAAGTATCATTATTCTAGCAGAATCAGGTTTTAAGGCCGCATCTCTACCCATCTTACCATACTGGGCCACTAGGAAAAGAACTGCCTTGAACGGCTACCATCATGGAGAAAACACTCAGTCCCAGTAAAGCACAGAACTCAGCAAAAACACAAATATATGTGTGTGTGCATGTACGCGCACACATGCACACACACACACACACACACACACACACACACACCCTTGTGCAGCCTCCCCCTTCCCAGGTGTAAACTATGATATTCAGGAGTAGGCACTTGCACTGCTTCCACTCTATCCAAAAGCTGCCTGTGAAGAGGAGATTTTCTCTATTATGCTTGTTATGGAAATAAATATCAGCCACAGAAAACAATTGATCCCAGAGCTCACAGACTCAAACTGAGCACCTTGGCTGGTTCCTCAAGAAAACCTGGGCAGAAAACCTGTCAGCTTTAACTAGGACATCAGAGAGCCAGAAAGGGCAGTCATAGCAGGCCTTGGTGGCTCAGGACTCAAAGGCACTATGCTCCCTTGTGTTCTCATCCTTGAGCTCCTGAGAAGTACGATCTGGGGCAAAAGGAAGAGATGAAGTCTATGGATGTTCATGTTCTGAGCAAATAAGTCTCAGAAGCCCAAGTCATCTCTACACTGGATTGTTAGAAATACAAAGGTATTCTCTGGGGACTTACATACAGCATGAAGTTTGTTCAGTAAGACAGAACAGAGGCTGCTGAGAGGGGAGGAATGCAAGCAATGACGAGATGTAAAGAGAAACACCACTAGCACCTATCTGACATGTACACCAATTCATGCATTTGAATGAGTGCTATGTCATGATGCATAGGATCTAGGCCAAATTTCAAAGAGCTCATTAATCATCAGGTGAACCAGGAATTCATGAATCAAGGCCTCTAGACTGGAAAATAGCACTCAAACAAAGAGCTTTCTGTTTTGGACATTGCTATGTTGTTTTGGGTTTTGTCAGCAAACTTGTTTTGTGCGTGTGTGTTTATATGTATGTTTTCCTTCATTCTCCATCGACACTGGTCTCTTGGCCACACCTTGATTGATGACATATTCACTCAGATGGTTAACTGTAGGTATCAGTCTTGTCCAAGCAAGTCTTTTCTTGAGCAACAGATAAACTGGAGCCCCAGGGAGAAGGGCAGCCATGGCTTTTCACGAACTTGTGTTCACCCCAACTTCCCACCCAGCCGTAGACTACAATGGCTGGGGTTTACCCAGAGGGCACCCCCTAGTTCCTCTTTGGAATTCACCCCAAGGGCCACACTCATTTGTGAGAGGACATGAGCTGGGTGACAGGGTTCTTGACAGAAGAACAGTTTCGAAAGTTCTCAAGTATCTCTCAAAGTATGTGCCTGGGTACAAAATAGTAGAACAAGGTGTGCTAAACATTTAGGTCACAAAACATTCCTTTTCTTTAGAGCAAATCACAAAAAGGATCAGCTGGAAGAACCAGAATCTGCCTAATTTAAAACTCTTTTTCAAAGAATGTACAGTCAATTCTGGCTCCACCCAAAGGAGACACTATCTCCTGTTTTCACCAACTTTAGCTGGCTGTTTTGACATATAAACAGAAAGCAAGATACAGCTGGGCAACTTGTCATTGAAATGTATGATAATAGTCCTTAAAAGTATCCTTGCTGTCCCTGGGTTGTTAGCACTACAAATCTGCAATCTGCAGGAGAAAAATGAATAGTGTTGCCCTTAACAGAAACAGATAGGAAGATTCTATACACAGGTGTTCCTGACTTGTATTATAAGTTATCTAATAATTAGTTTGTATCCTAACTAAGATACATTGAGACAGATAATTTTCAACTTCATTACTTAAAAAATTCTTTCTTTCTACCTTTGGTGTCATTGTGTGTTCCCTACCACACTCCCACCTCCAAACACAAACACCTACACACCCCATTACTGTAGAAAATAAAGCAAAGAGTGAACAACATGTTACAACACCACACTAAGTTCCAGGTAACTGGCCTTCCCTCTGCTTGGAAGACAGAAAATGTCCAGATTATGCACCTGGCAAATATCTGCATTGTCTCCAGAGTAGCAAGATCCATCTATTTGCTACAAAAGTACACACACTGCAGCTGAGAGAATAAATCAATTCCACAAGCATTTATCAAGCTCCACACTGACTGCTGAGTCTTTCTGAAAAAGATACCATGCACCTGGCTAGAGGAGCTAGTTGTTAAGAAGTCTAGAATTATGCTATTCCTTGTTCTTTCTCTCTGTCTCTCTCTCTCTCTCTGTCTCTCTCTCTCTCTCTCTCTCTCTCTCTCTCTCTCTCTCTCTCTCACACACACACACACACACACACACACCAAAAAAAAAATCATGAGAAAACACACAGCCAGACCCCTTCATGGTTGGTGCGCAAGTATCTCAGATGGGAGAACTTACCAAGTCCCAGGCATGCCAGTTCTTTTTTGTAGATGAGCAGGAATTTCCTTCTTATCTTTATAGCTTGCTCTATAAAAACAGCCATCCTCTAAGAAATCCTTGATTAATTATACAAACATCTATCACACTTCAGGATTTGGGAAATAAAGATTAGGAGAACTGTATATTGCAGTAAGTTACAGCATCAAATTTTCTCCCACACTTACATCTTTTTAAAAAATAAAGTAGGATTTTGCTCGGTTGCCGGGTTGGCCTTGAACTAAAGGTATACTCTTCCTGTCTCAGTTTCTCAAATTACATGGATTACAGGTACACAGCACTCTCTCTGGCTTACTCTAGATTTCAAGTTCAAATGTAGTAGGGAGCTCCTTAAAATGAATTCTAAACATGCAATGGAACAGCAGGAGAAAAATCAATCCTTGAAAACATTGAAGATACTTTTCTTACCTGAATTTCCCCCTGGGAAACTTTTGAGTGGAAGGAAATAAGCTACTTAGCCAAAGATCAGCCTGCTCTACCCTAAGCCATTTATGAGCTCTCAGATCTGAGATTCTTCATCATTTGAACATGGAGAATTATACCTTCTCCATCTTGTGGGGTCATCATGAAGGTCAAAAGACACAACAAATATGAATATTGTACAGTAACTGTTCATCATTACAGCAATGGTTGACTCTATATTCTCAAAGATATGATAGGAAGGAAAGCCTAAGAAAACCCATCTCTTTTCACCAAAAGTACACAATATGGCTTTTAAAACTTCAGATGAAGTGTTACCTCTTTTGTTTAGGCAAAAGAGGTTGTAGAACAAGGTCCATGAAACCACTTTTAGAACAAAAGGGAATTTTTTTTTCTTTATCCTATGCTCTTTCATTACCTTGAATAATAAGAGGGCACAGTTTTACTTAAGTTACCAAGTATTTAGCTACTATAGATTACAAAATGCTATAGTTAGTACCAATCTCCTTGATTAATACACAAAAGTGTAGAGGTTAAGTAAAACCTATTCATATCCCACTGAGACAGGGAATTCCAAACTCAGCAAACATTAGAATTATGTACTTTTTCAAAGTCAATATTTTTAACCAACCTCTGACACTAGAAGAAAAGTGAAGTAATATCCCCGGCCTCAGGAAGAGAGTGTACCAGGGAACAGAGGTCAGTGAGTGCCAAAGGTGCAAGGAAAGCCACCATGCTCAGGAGGACCTGATTGCTGAACCAAGTGTTAACGACACAGAGCCACTTGTCAAGAGGAGGAGGAGGCAAGTGTACAACAACAATAAACAAAGTCTGTGTGCTTTGTGCACAAGTGAAAAATAATGTTCTACCACTGAAGAGTAGTAGGGGTGAGGATGGGCCAGAGACAGACAAGAGGGGAAGTGGGTCACACCACAAGAGCCTGGGACTGGAAGCACAGAACTGTGCTCCTCAGAGGGTCAGAGCCCACTAAGCATGAGGCCACTCTGCCAATAAATGAGGCCAGCAGAGAATCTGCGCTAGAGTGGTGTGTTGGTGAATAGTCGGCTACACCAGGTAGGCACCAACTGTCTTTCCTCCAGGCCCTTCTGCTTTTGTAGTTAAGACTGGAGCTTCAGTAAGGACATTGTGATACTAAAAGAGAAAATGGATGATACATTTAAAGGTAAACATGAAAACTTGATTTATAGAATTTTAATAAAAAATAACCACAGCCCAGAGCATATTGATACACACAACATTCACAATACTCTTAGGAGGCAATACAAAATGCTTGCAACTTTTTGGGGTGATTCCTCCCTCAAAAGGGTCATTGTATTTAGTTACGAAGAATGTAGGAAAATCAAGGGCTTTTGGTGGTTTCAGACCTGTGAACATGGTGGAGTGGGCCCTCAGCCACCTAAGGATAGACGGGCTGGGGCCTGCCACTGTTAGGAATGCCAATATAAAGACAGGCAGGTATTTGGACCACTCCAGGCTGACTGGAGATTCAGCAGTGTGAGACACTGTTCAGGAAGCTACCACGTCAGCAGTAACTTTACCTGGAACAGGCTTAAGACAGGCCAGCAACAGGGTATGGGGACCTAGTGTTCAGTAGGATCAGTGTTTCACCTGGGAAAGATGAAAATGCTGTGGACATGAACGATGGTGAGGGCTGTGCAACAAAGTGCATGTACATAGCACCTGTGAAAAGTCAGCTGTTGGGTCTTTTCTGGGGGGAGTATTTGAGATGAGGTCTTCTGTATAGTTCAGGATGCCCCTGAGCTCACTATGTAGCCCAGAAGGACCTCAAACTTGTCTGAGCCTCCCAGTGCCACCACACCTGGATGAAAAGCTCATTTTACAGGATGTGTACCTACAATAAGAGAGAGAAAGAAATTAGGTACAGTTAAAAAGTAGTAAGATCTGCAGAAAGATCAATTCAGCTAGCAGAAAGTAGTAAGATCTGCAGAAAGATCAATTCAGCTAGCAGTTGCTTCTTCAAATGTGATACACAGATCAAAAGTAAATTTCTGCAGCTATGAGACAGAGAAGTATCAACTCCAATATGTCAGTGGCCCATCAAAACTACGTCCCAGGGCGTCCTATTATGCAATTAAGGGCAAGTTTCCTAAATCAACAGAACGTTTTCTCCCTAAAGAAGATTGAATTCTTCACATAATTTAGTTTCTAACAGTTCCATGTAGTACACAAAAATGATGTGGTTAATATTATACTTACTATAATAGTAGCTCCTTTGTATTTATTTAGAGTTCTCAGTGAAACAACTGCTACCCTTTCCTTCCCTTGTTGCCGATGAAAACCAAATAAACACAGGTATGGGGGACCATGGAGATGGCTCAGTAGAATAAGTGCTTGCCTGGCAAGCTCAAGAGCCTAAGTTCAATCCCCAGTTCTGCAAAAACAAACAAACAAACAAACCACACAGGTCTGTGCGTTGCCTTATCAAGTGGACCAAGATCTGAAACTACACAAAACTAGTCTTCAGCAGCAAAGATTTTAAAAAATCCCTGTTTGCAGCCCCAAGCCAGGCTTCCTTACCCATCTCACACCCTGACCACCTAGAAAGGCTCTTACTGAGTGGGAAGAAGGTACTGTGTTTGTCTGCCAAATGGAAGATATTGCTGTTTGCAGATGCAAAATATCCAAGTGAATTTAATAAGATTACGTTGGAGGTAAAACTGCAGAGATAAGAATTTCAGTGCCCTAATTGGTTGGTTATTCTTCTTTAAAGTGTTTCAGATGTTTTCCATATACAAGGCAGTTAAAATTCTAAAATTCTAGGCCCTTTAATCCTGGCAGGATTTCATTTTACAGGTACAAACAACCCCAGAATAATGGTAATTACATAGTAACTATTGATCATTTAATTATTTGAAAGTGCCTTATAATCATCAAGTCATTAAGGGTATTATGAGATCTAAAACTACAAGTCATGTGGGTGTTGTACATCAAGCTATTTGGCAATTCATTCATTGATATGAGATGGAATGCAACATTTTGAACTGAAATAATCTAAGCACTCCAAAATCAAAAGTGAGTATACAAGTGGGAATCCATGCCTGGTGCTAACAGAAAACCTCCTCAGCTTTTCACCTGATATGAGAAAATACGTATCATCACACATTCGGCAAGACCCTGCACAAACCTTGTGGAGCTGAATCAAAGACTGAATGGTATAAAATGTTTCGGTGTCCGTAATTCTCATGGTAGAGCTGCTCAAAGAGAGGCTATCAGGCCAAACAGGTATCTTAGGCATCCATCATAAATCATTTTGCTAATGGTTTAGAATATTTCTATCAAGAACTTGTAGTTGGAAAAGCACAAGCCAGAAATGGATTCATAGAAGCAGCTTATAGAATCATGCAGAGTAGTGCTTTACTCAGCACTAAGAGATACAGTATCTACAAAGAACTCGAGACCATTTCTGTCTAACGCCTTCATTACACAGATGTTCTACTTAAGGTTGGTTATAGCCCAATAATTCAAAGCTGCACTTAATGCAACTAATCTACAGATCATTATAGCTTTGCTTTGCCTAGCTTTAATGTTCTTAAGAAACTTACTTTAAGCTGTACTTAGGCAAAAGCATCTAATACAGAGTTTATTTTATAATAAAGTGTTCAAATTTCTTGAATGCTGTCCTGAAAATAAAGTTTAATGGTTACATGGGGTTTTTTCTTCACACCATCAGAAAATGAAAAAAACAAAAAATCAGAGACCATCTGTACATCAAATAAAGTCCTAGAAAATCTAAATGACTTGCATAAGCACATAGAGCATGAACTGCAGGACCACAGCCCAACTCAGAAGGAGCCACCAGCCTGAGCTCTGTCTAATAGAAGTCCCCTGACTTCCTAACCCTGCTTCAACTTCTGTCACTGACCCAACCTGGCCGGCAACAATAGTCAAAGCCTGATCTTCCCATGGCTTCACAGGATTGGCTGTGCTCTATACAGTCCTGCTGTGGGCCCCGCAATACATGACTGAAGGGACTCATGTACACCTCACACTCTCCAAAGATTTGAGGACAAAGCCACAGCACATGCACGTCTATAAATCCTGTCTTGAAGGTGGAGCCAAGCAGATATTAGATGCTCATTATGAAGACTCATATTGACTAAATGAATAAATGCAAACAAAACCCCAGGACAGCTAAAAGTGGTTAAATTTCATCCCTAAAGGTAAAGACATCCCAAAGAGCATTTATACCACCTGAAAGGCCATACCTTAGCCAGTGGCACTCAATCCTGCCACCATCTGAGAAACTTGGGGCAAAAAAACAAAATCTTTACTCAGCTGTACAGCAGACCAACTAAACCCAAATCTCTACACTAGGACTCAGATAATTATAGTTTTTTCTATTATCCAGGAGATTTTTATGCACAGTGAAGACTAAAAATCACAAGTAGCAGTGAGAAATTCTATATAGTCTCCAAGTTTGAGTAGTAACTCTGAGGTCCTGCCACCTAGCAAAGGAAGCAACCCTTGCATAAAGAATCTGGCACACAGGCACTCATGAAGGTCTTCTACCCAGGCGCATAGGGCAGTCATCTAATTCATTCTACCCAGCAAACCACAGCACCTAGAGACACAGTCCTCCACTATGCAAACACAGGCATCTGTGAGGAAGGAAAGCAGGCATCTATGAAGATGAAAAGCTCCTCAGACCAACACACACAAAGGTAACTGACCCTCCGACCAATTGAAGAACACGGCTGGGATTAGTACCTACAACTGTGGCCAACTGTAAACACTGTGCACTCTGAGATTAGGCAATAATCTCAAAGCCTCAGCTATAGTTAGATGAATCTATGACTAAGGACTATCTTGGCATGTACTACAGCATCTTAGAGACATTTTGTAAACAATATCTATTTGATGGTAAAACAGACAGTTTTTGCAGTCCTAGGAAAAGTGCTTGGATGTGTTGTTAATCACAACTTTTTAAATTAAACGAATCCAACTGGTACCCTTGACCATATCATTAATTTCTTTTAATAAACTTGCTTCTCTAGATATACCAAAGCTCTTTCTGAAAATATCAACATACCAGATCTGGCCCAATGGCCTGGTTTATAAGAAAATGGAAAAGCAACATGGCAGCCATGTTTTACACAAACTACCCTGGACCCAAAGAGAAGGAAAGACAAGGAGGTTGCAACAATAGTTATCTGTATGGTACAGTGTCACTGTCACTCTCATATGGTATAGTGACATAAGCCACCTTGATACCTGTGTTCTACAGAATAGTTCAAGGGGTATTAATACGAGTTACTTAGGGAAAGGAGAGAGGATTCCACATAGGAAAATACTGACTGAAACAAAGCAATACAAATGCCAATATTGCCTCTCTTCAAGGAGGGCTGGAAAGCCAGAGTACTACAGAGATGCCTGCATGCCTATGTTAATTTCAGGCCAATTCACAATAGCTTCTCACTGTAAACTGTGGAACATAGATATAGTTTCATTCAGCCATTAAGGGAAATGAAATCTTGCCATTTGTAGGAAAATGGGTGGAATGGATGGAGATCACCTTGGTAAGAGAAATAAACCAGACCCAAAAAAGACATGTATCATATGTTTTCCTTCATATGTAGAACCAAGAGGCTACTAGAGAATTAGCCTTATTAGAGGCTAATAAAAGTAGAAGAGGGATTATTAGAGAAGAAGGGAATGAGTGGGAGAAGGCAGGGGGAGAGGAACAACAAGGGTGAAAATGATCTGAATCTGAGTATGTCATATGCAGGTATGAAACTTCCCGAGTGAAACCAGTAATCTGTGTAAGTAATAAAAAGTGGGAAAGAATGGCAAGACTGCAAGCACTCTAATTTTTCAATGTTTTGTTCACAGGGCTTCTGCTAGAGTTCTGCTGAACATATTTAAGAAATGTGACAAATTAGCTAACAAATGCCAATGAGACAAAAGACAGGGAAAGGCAAAGCCAGAGACTCCACTCCATCAAAAAGCTGCAGTTTTCCTAAAGACTCCAGTACAAATAGTACAAGTGGTATAAGTATGAATCGGTAGCTGCAGGTGGGCTACTGAGAGGGATCCTTTCCTCGGAAACACAGCACAGTGATCCTGAGGACGAAGGCAAGGAGCCTCACAGGAGTACACTCCCTGTATCAAGCACTCAGTCACCTGCCTTGCCATGAATGACAGTAGCAATAGTCAAAACCTACCCATACACAGTGGTTTGACAAAGTGTTTAACAAAGTCTTGTCATAGCCATTAATCCACCTAAAACTCACAGTAGCCTGACATACCAGAAAATATATTTTAATTATCATTTTAAAGGGGGAACAATTGAAGCTCTAAGTGAGTCTAGGGCAAACTCAGAACTAAGGAAAGGAAAGGAAGAACATAAGCACTAAAATAGGTCCTCCTCTCTTATGTGACACTCATTCTACCCTACACTCTTTCACTAATGTCACCATAAAGGCTATGAACTTAAGAGTTTTCAATACCTAAAAAGGAAATACTGTTGAGTCCTTGCAAATCTATAAACTATACAATCATTCAAAAACTACTTTTACCCTACTGAAGTTTCAGAATCCTGGAGGCAATCCTTATTTCCTCTAATCAATCTTCTCCTTAAAAGAATATTGATAAATTGTCTTTTTTTAAAAGCTTAAGACAAACTATAATACCTAAATGTCGATTACATCATCAAATGTCACACACACAAGAAATACTGAGATTTGGATTTCATACAAACAATGCTATTCTGAGTACACACAGAACCTACAAAATCAAATGAAGAAGAAGGTAAAGCACAAAGATATATCTGTCAGTTCGTTCTTCATTTGTCTGTGTTTCAGATCATGAAGCGTTCTAAAGATGGAAAATCAAGGAAGAACACAATGCCACTGTTTGACAAGAGGAAAAGGTTGAGTGTCCCCTGTGTATCAGTCTCCAGGTTGATGGTTTCCACACATTTACACGTTGCACTAGAGTTTTCATAATAATCACTGAACTTTTATAACAATCCTACTGTTAATAATGGATGAAAATATCCAGACTTTGACACTATTGATTATCTTCATTCACACCACTAGAACAATGTACAACTGGAATAAGAGTTCAGCTTAGTATGGCCCTAAAGGCCTTTCTGCTTATAAATATGCTAAATTATATCCCCCAATAGAGTGAAAATGTTGAAGATTCAAATCTTTTCCCAAATCTCCATGATACAGCCACTTCGAGATCTAATTCTTTCTGAGTAGTATTAATTGCTCTGCCCCCTATTCTGTAATACCCATCTCTGACTATATCTGAATTTTAAAGTTTTGCAACTTTTTGAACAATGATTCTCAACTAGGGGTAATTATGTCCTTTGGAGGTCACCTGGATGTTTCTAGAAGCATTCCAATTATCACATTTTTACTGAGGTTTATTAGGTTAAAGGTCAAAGATGCTGGTTACATTCACAATGTACACACAAACAGTTATTTACCCCAAAGTCTTAATACTGCAGACTGAGGTTTAAAAATCCTGCCTCATGATGATAATGTGATTTTATAAATGGGCTTTCTCTCAATATAATGGGACCTTAACTATCAGGCAAAATAATTAAGATAAATGATACCAAAAAGAAAAATTAGCAGTGAATACGCTGAGTCCTAATTAGATAATCTGGTTGCATACTTCTCATGAGTAAGAGCCACTTCGGTTAGCTCCACATTATTCTCACACAAAGCACAGAGCTGTTTCTCACTGGCATTCAACAAATGTGAAAGAATATATTGTTTACATTTGAACATTTTAAATAAAAAAGTGCAATTATTATCTAAGGAACACAACATTCACTCATGCTAACTCCTCGCCAAACAGGAGGCGAATAGTGCAATACATGATCCATTACAGAAGACTATGAGAAGCTACATTGCACCCTGGGTAATGTCATAGAATTGTCTGTCTATGAAGACTGTGAATAAGCTCACTATTAAAATGCTTTATAGATTTTTTAATAAAAGATTAAGGGACTGTTATATACAGATTTAATAAATCTCATGCAACAAGCTCCTGTCACTCTATACTAGGACACTCTTGACAGTACTGACTCTCAAATGATTCAGCAAAAAGCTCCACCTGTGATCACAAGTCAAAAACACTGCCTGCCAAGTCAGATCTCTGAATAAGACAACACTGGATGGCAACTCATCTTAGGTCAGGATGTTTACATTGTTTTGCCTTTGTCCTTTTATGCAAGTTTGGCTCAGCATGGAAATACTAAAGCAAATGATTACAGAAAGGCTTACACTTCACTTTCCCTCAAGTAACCTTAGAGTAGGGTAGGAGGTAGTCATTTTCACAGGGTTTCTTGGGGTACAGCCCAGGGTTTTAAAGTCAGAACAAACCCACACACTTAGTAAAGGTCCATGAAAGTGGGCCATAAGCCTAGATATATTAAGTTGAATATCAGGGGTTGTGGCCTAGAAAACTAAGTTTTAAATATTTTCCCCAATACTTATTTTATATACTGAAATTTGAGAACTTCTGCCAGGTGATCAAACCCCACAAAATTGTTTTGACTCATTTTGTAAATGTCCAGCATCCACACTGCCAATTCTCTTCGTGAGAAGTCCACTTTCCACTGCACAAGGCAAGCAGAGTGCTTGACGTGTTACTTTTGTGCAAAGACGCTTTGCTGATATTAAACAGACTAATATTTTATGGGAAATGTTGAGAAAATTGGAAACAAACATAGACAGAACTACCAGGAAAATCAGAGCACAACTCTGGCTTCAAATCTGTGCCGTGCTGGGGGACACTGGGATGGACAGGGCAGGTTATATCTCCGATCTTATTCTCCCTGTTCATGTATTTGAGTTACTTAATATACACATGAGCAAAGAAGTAAGGTAACACCGAGAGGAGAAACAAGGGTTAAAGTGGGCTTCCGGGAAGTTTTAATTGGAGACCTGAAAGGAGAGGAACCAATACTGCAGGGACAGAAGCATTCAAGGCACAGGCTTGTGCAGTGAGCACAAGCTCTTGTGAAGTTATGCTAGAATTAAATACTAAAGATTTTTTGAAATACAGAACAACCGACAGATGCTTGTGATTCCAACTACTAAGGAGGACCAAGCAAGACAACTTTGAATCTGAGGCCAGCCTGAACAGATTAACGAGGCTGTCAAAATGAGGCTGGATTATAGTTCCATGATAGATTGCTAATGTAGCATGAGCAAGGCCCTGGATTTAATCAATCCTCAGGAATGGTAAGTTGGGGATGGGAGAGAGGACTACTGAGAAGTATATGATTTGAGTAAATACACGATTGGGGTCATTTCAAGGATAGAATCAGGGATAATGAAGAACCTCCAGTCTATTTTATATGAAAAATAAATTAAGCAACTGAGACTATAATGCCTGGAAAAAAGGAGACACAAGTATAGATTTGGGGCAAGAGAGAAGTCTTCAAATATCTGAAGGACTGTGAGCTTATGAAATTTTTAGTTCTAAATAGTTCTATGGGAAGAAAATGGGATAGAAATACTAAAATTGGAAGAAATATAATTTCACCTTAATGAAGATTCTAAGGAGTTGCAGGAAAATGAACTGAGTTCCACATGAGTGGAAATGATCAAAGCTGGCAGAAAAATGACCACACAGATGGTCTAGGAGGACCTTTGCGACCACTTGAAAATACACACATGTAGTCATGTTGCATCTCCCTTTCTCAAACACGAGAACCACTAAGATGCACTCTTCACTTTACTAAGGATTTTAAACACATATGAGGAATACAGAGGGATCCCATCACATTCCCAGTTCAGAGTGTCATCCTGGAAAAATATGTCTCCATGTCTGTAATAACAACCCGTATTTCAAAATGACAATTATGAAACAGGATAAACCACCATTCACTACAAGCACATGGCTAATTTGAAGTGGTGGTTGAAGGTAACCATTGACCAATTATTTAGACTTATTAAGATAATAACTCTGGTTTACCAAGAAAGTGTCCTGGCCGCATTAGGTTCCTAATGGTAGTATGCTGATAGACAAGTCTTTTAGCAGACAAACCTGTGGCTTTGTGTTGCTCTGATCTTAAATGGGAGCTGTAGTGCAAAAGGTAGTTTACTCATTAAAAATCCTAGTAGAGGAACAGTATTATTTTTATTTGAGGGGGGCAGTACTGGGAATTGAACTTGGGACGGATGCTGTGCTTGCCAAGCCTAACCCTGAAAAATTATTCTTTATTACTTACCTATTCTTTCCAGCAAATAAAGATAAACAAACCAAGCAATACTAAATTTCTATTTGATCGCTCTGGACCAAAATGATAAAGATAAGTATATCTAGCCTACCAAGAACAGGTTCTATATAAGCTGAACTTGGAGTCATACCAGAGACAACTTCAAAAAGCTGAACACTATTTAAGTAATGCTATATAAATGGCCCTTACATAAAATACTTATATTTCCTACCCAGTTGTATCTAGTTCATTCACAAACATACTATAGGAACACTCTCTCACTATCTGCATATATTCTTTAGTTATTAGAAGAGGTACATTTCTTAGAAATTATTTGAAAATAAAAATTTATGACTCTCAGAAGGCAACTCATTTAGAAAGTTATGGCCACATTTTCCACAAAATGAAGGCTACATTCATCCAGTTATTCATAAAATTCTACCTTACATTGGGAAAGCCAGGAATGCCAGATAATGAATTTACCAAAAAAACAAAAAAAAAAAAACACCTTAAAGCTTTTAATATGTAAATGTAAAGAAAATATTTATCATCTTTTCTATAAAAGAATCCCTTCCTAAGGCTAGGCTACAGAATTTCTATTTATGCTCACAGTATTTTAAAAGCATACTCACTCTAAAATACTCTTACAAAATGCGGGAAAACAAATCACTTCCTACTTTAATTTTCTTTTGGCTCACTTTTAAGTTGTTTTACACATTACTGAGTTCTAACCTTTCTCACTCTGTCCACAGGTGGAGCTGGAGTGCTCAGGACCACAGGCATCTCGATTGCATAGAAATCCAACCCTTAACAAATGGGTGTCACAGAATCACTGCAATGACCACAGAACAACAAATAGGGCTCTTAAAAGGGACTAAACCTATTGTCCCAAAGTCCGATGCATTTGCCATGTCCATGCTCTGCGATGGACATTCTCTTCCCCTCAGCATGGAAGATGACAGTTGTATCAAACACCCTTTAGAATAATATTATTCAAACCACTAGGACAACAATATGCAATGTATTAATTATTGAAAGTGTCCTACTAATCTGTTTTGAAACTGTCTCATTGCTGTGTTTCTCAATAAAATTATTTAATAAATAATAATATTATTCAATCTAACCAGTAAATACCTTCCTTTTCTTAAAAATATGTGAGATCTCTTGGCATATGTCTCCCCTTTTATTAGGTGAGATAAAGTTAGGAATAATTACTTTTCCCCAAATATTCTAATCCTTAGTGGAATGCCTTTGCTATCTCGTCTTGCAAGAGTGTCCAGTTATTCCTCTCAGATTAATGAACAAAGCCGAGAATTGTCTCCTAAATGTGACTTCTGCATGCAGAAAGCATTCTCCAGTGCAGGGTTCCTAAGAAGAGGCAACGAGAAACCAAAAGCCAGCTCTAGAGCTGCTCCTCCGTTTTGACAAGAAATCAGAAGTAATTGTCTGTGTACCTGAATCAGGGCTTAATTCCTTAGCCACACTGCTTTGCAAGTTCAATCCAATTTCTCAAAATGCAATAACACAATCTTCCAACCTAATTATCTTTATTGAAAGTATTTAAAAGCATTTGCAGAGACACATTGCTGTCTGTGTCGGACAGGATCAATGTCAAGTGAATAGCTCAGTAGAGCACATTCTGACTATAAAGGGCTGACATCTTAGGAAATAGTATTCTTGCAAGGGCCAAATTCTCCCTGGAGTGGACATCAGAGGGACTGTGCCACTAAATAAAGGCCCAGAGGTGCGTCTCCACTGATAACTATGCTTTAAAAATCAGACTCGGAAAAACACCTTCTACACATACTTTAGGCATGCTGCAAAACTGGAACCATTAGAATCCGGATGACTTTTACAATAATTTTAATTCACTGAGAGAAGTTTGGAGACCAGAGAAGAGATCATTTAAAATGGAACAGTGAGGTGATTTATAACAGAACATCATCTGTATCACTCCCACTCAGGGAAATGATACTTATGTGCCCCCCCAAAAAATCAAAAGAAACTGTTGCTGTGTTCTGAAGGAATTTCAGTATTTCATTCACCAAAACTCCAAAAACACCAAAACAGTGCATTTCCATTTCCTTTGACAATCAACAGAGAAATCAGGCTATATTAAAATTAAAAAGAAAGAAAGAAAAAAGAAAACCTATTTTTAGGTCCTTTACCACAGGAAAACTTTTTTATTCTTTTTCCCAGTACTCGGGATTGAACTCAGGTCATCCTCTCTGAGATTATCTCTAGCTTTTAAGCACCTGCAAGGTTCTGAGCTTGATCCCAAATTTTTGCTAAAAAAAAAAATCATTTTTCTACTGTTTTTCTGGTCTGTTGGTTTAGAGATGAGGTTTCACCACACCACTAAATTGTGCAGGTTTGGTTGAAATTTGTAGCCATCCTGGCTCAGCCTCCCAGAGTGCTTGGATTACAACATGCTCTGCCACCGTAACACCCAACAGAGAAAACATATTTTGAAAGTTCTTATGAGGTGAGCTGGGGAGAAAACTCAGTAATATAAGCACCTAGAGACTGGGCGTGGTGGCGCATGCCTGTAATCCCAGCACTTGGGAGGCTGAAAATAGGAGGATCACTCCGAGTCCAACTTATGTAATGAGATCCTGTAGACCCTGTACTAAAACACATTTAAAAAGTGGGTGGGGGGGGACGTGGCTCAGTGGAATAAGTGCTTCCCTGGCAAGCACAAGGGCCTGAGTTCAATCCTTGGTTCTGCCAAAAAAA
>PVKA01024555.1:0-34068 GCA_004027165.1 Ctenomys sociabilis | reverse complement strand
AAAGAAAGAAAGAAAGAAAGAAAGAAAGAAAGAAAGAAAGAAAGAAAGGAAGGAAGGAAGGAAGGAAGGAAGGAAGGAAGGAAGGAAGGAAGGAAGGAAGGAAGAATCCTAGCATTCAAGAGGTTAAAGCAGAAGGATTACTGCAAGTCAACACCAATCTTTAGCCACATAGTGAATTTAAGGCCAACCTGAACTGATTGCAAAACCATATCAAGGAAAGAAAGAGATGGAGGGAGGGCGGGCTCTTAAAGGCTTGGAGCTGAAATGATGGCATATACCTATACTCCTATAATCCCAGCACTCAAGAGGCTAAGGCAGAAGGATCACCACAAATTTGAGACCAACAGTGTTACACAGTCAGTACAAGTCCAGCATGAACCTGTTTACAGATAGGTAAGCAGGCAGGCAGGCAGACACACAGGCAGGCCTGGTAATGTAACTCGAAGAGTGACTGCCCAGCAGGCCCAAGACCCTGGGCTCAGTCCTAGGTAGGCAGACCAAGGATATCAGTAGCATGGTGCCTGCCTGCCAAACATGCAGTTCTGAGTTCAATTCCTAGTTGGAAAAAAAAATCCTGGGTGGGATAGGAGACACATTCAGCCAAAAGACTTATTAATAGGTGCTAAAGCCAAAGGGCAAAGGTTTGATGGGAAACAGGTTATATGTAGCCTAAGAGCAACTCCCAACATAACAAATTAAAAGAAGGAAAATGAAATGTAACAATGGATTAATTTAGGCTGGGCATGGTGGTGCATACCTGTAATCCCAGCATTTGTGAGACTGAGATGGGAGGGTCACTGTGAGCTCGAAGCCAGCCTGGGCTACGAAGTCTAGCCTGAACTGCATAGTGAGATCCTGTCTCAAAAAGATCAAAAAGAAAAAAAATATAACAATAGATAAATTTAGCAAGCTTAGCCTTAACAGGAACTTCAATGTTACCATCACAAGTACTGCAGCACTGACTGGCCCACATGAGCACCCAGCATGAGTGCACACGCACACACACACGTGCATGCGTGCTGCCCCAAAACGGGCCCACCCATCCTGTGGTACTGTGCCCAAAATGCAGGCCAGGAACTCCATCATGAAAAACGCAAGACAAATCCAAATGGAAAGATACTCTAAAAATAACTACCTGAACTCTTCAAAGAGGTCAAGGTGATGCAGAGAAAGCAAGCGAAAGAAGAGCTCCAGGGCAAGAGAGACCAGGAGACTGGAGGAGACTGTAGCATTGACTCTGGACCGGTCCCAAGCTCTGGGGAAAAGATCATTAGAAGAGTGTAGGCCCTGCCAAGAGCAAGGTCCTGAGTTTGGTCTCCAGTACCAGGAAAAAAAAAAAAGCACAGTACCTGCAGATTAGGTAAGAGAGATGCATTAGTGCCTTCTGAGTTCGACAATGGAATGGTTGTGTAGGAGAAAGTCCCAGTTCTAAACAGTAACTGACAATCAGGGTAGTCACACAGCTCTGGGGTGGAGTACTTTTGCCTGAGCATGCAGGAGGCTCTGGGTCCATCTCCAGCATCACAGGAAACACCAGATAGCTACACCAATGAATAAATATGCGAACACAGATACAAGACTGAAGTGCATACAGCCACAATGGACATGATGTTTACAAACGGGCAAATTTTAGGTAATTGATCAATCTCATAATGTCACATGGAAGTTCTCTGTACTATTCTTTTAACGTTTCTCCAACTGTAGCTCCAAGGCAGAAGATATATGTAAGGCCCTAGATTTGATCTCTAGCACTGCCCCCTTCAAAAAAAGAAGTTAGAAATTAAATAATAAAAAGATCCTTGTAAGTCAGTATAAATGGTTTAGGGCCAAGGGGGCCTTATGCTAAACACTTGGGTATCAGCACGTAGCATTTTCTAGAGACAACAGCACCTTTCATGAAGGACATCTGGCCACGGAGGAAAGGCCACTTAAAGCGAGGGGCATTGAAGCACCTTCCTGTCCTACTTCTTGGCCACCACACAGTGAACAAGGTTCTTCCCTGACATATACAGAGCAACAGCACCTAGCAACAATGGACTGATTCCTCTGAAACCCTGAGCCAGAAATAAAAACCTTTTCTTCTTATATATTAATTCTCTCAAGTATCAGAGATTGGTACAATCAAGAAATAAACTCTAAAGAATACTTATGAGCTGGACATAGTGGCACATCCCTGTAATCCCAGCACTCTGGGAAGCTGAAGCAAAGAGGATCAAAAAGTTGAGCACAATCTAGACAAGCTAGCAAGACCCAGTCTTAAAATAAGAAATCAAAAAGGCTAGAGATGTAGCTCAGCACAAATACTCTGAATGCAGTCCCCAAAATCATAAGACAGATAATTTATATTTATAAATCTGGCATGGAATATACAAATTGTCCAGGTATAAATTCTGGCACATGAGTTTTTTTTTTTGTTTGTTTGTTTGTTTTTTTTAACCAAAAACAGTCCATGTATAGCAGAAAGAGAATAAAAAATACAGACGATATGATGCTTTAGATTTGGTTTAGAATGATCCAGTGGTAATCAAATAGTAGATGAAATGATGCTGTCATTATGTCAGCAACTGCTGAAGCTGGGATATAGGTAAGTGGAGTTCATCACAGCACTCTGCATTTTTTTCTGTTGGGAAATTTCCACAATTACAAAAGTATGACTGTGCCATACAGTTACCCATGTTTACATCTGGTTCAAAGAAAAGTTTGAAAAGATAGTCCTTCGTATATGAAAAGTTATCATTAGCCACGTGTGGTGCTGCATACCTATAATTCTGGCACTTAGGAGGCTGAGGCAGAAGGATTGCTGTGAGTGAAGCCAACCTGTGCTATCTGGTTTCAAGAGGAAAAAAAGGTCTTGAGACCTTGTTTCAAGAGGAAGAAAAAAAAACAAAAAACACTACAATTCACCATGAATGGAAGCCTTCCTTTGTTATATCAGACAAACACATGAGCACAGCTATTTCTCACCAACTGTGACCTACTCCAAAAAGCAAGTCATTCTCACAACAACCAGGACCACTGGGTCTACCAGTTCTGCTTGATTTTGTTGTTTTGCCATCAATGACATCACTCAAGAAAGGCGAAGAAAGCTTCTATTTTTATTGAACTTTTCCTTTTTTATTAGCACAGCTACAGTATGTGATGATTACATTTATCCTGAGAGGCCAGCTCCCAAAGCAGCCAGCCACTCAGGTATGGCTAGGGAGGCCAAGGCTGGAGCTACTGTCTGGCTCTTCACACAGCACCACCACAAGCCAATGGTCACCGCGTGCTCCTCTAGTCATGCGGGCAGAGAAAAGGCAGCTTTTCCTAAGTCCTCAGAGGGAAATCCAATCTATTACAAGTTTATTACCTTATTTCTCCTCTTGTCTGTGGCCATATGATCCTGAACATGTGTAATCTTATCTATTTGTCCTCTAATTAGATGTGAACTACATACCCTTTGTCTTTTTTTTTTGGCAGAAGCAGGGATTGAACTCAGGCCCTTGCACTTGCCAGGGAAGTGCTTATTCTACTGAGCCATCTCCCCTATTTTGTCTTTTTGAGACAGAGTTTCACTATGTAGTCCAGGCTGACTTTGAACTTACTTTTTAGCCCCGGCTGGTCTTGAACTCATAGTGAGCCTCCTGCCTCAATCTCCCTAGTGCTAAGATTATAGGTAATGTGTTATCATGCCTAGCCTAATTTAATCTTAATTTAGAAGAGCTAAAGGTATTACACGGAACAATTTGCTTTTAAGTATTTTTGGTAAGATTTTAGCATTTAATAGTTACATTTTTGAGATCTGCAGTAGAAGTATTAGGCTGTAGAGGAAAGGTGGTGTCTTCCTAGTCTTAGCGAAGGAAAGCACAGTATTTAAAATGTAGGTTAACAGGCCATCCCACTTAAGAGCCAAGACCTTGGTCACCTGTCACCCACACTCACATTGGTAATACAGGAGATGGATTAAATATCCAAGTCACCTCCCAAAGTGAAGCGTCCTGGAACATGTGGACTTCGATCAAGGCCTTCTCTGAATGTGGACAATGCAATCTGCCTCCAAGGAGCTGGGGGGGGGGGGGTAGGAACAGTACTTTCAAAGAACAGTCACCCGTTCTCAAGATGCCGCATCTCTAGGCAGGGAAGTGAGCTGCCCGAAATCACGTGGCGCACACTGCTGAGCCTGGACATCTGCTCTCACTCACCAGGTATGTGCCACATCTTCTCACGAGAAATAACAGCCCGGCACCCTTTCCTCAATCTCTTTCTTGCCACTCAGATCTTAGTCTACAGCAGACAGTAACAACCAGTTGTCAGAACCTACAACTGTCTCATTTTAACAGAGTAAAGAAATACAGAAGACTTCATAAATTCAAAGCTCAGGATAAGCCAAATGACATTTTATTGGGATGACAAGCTCAGGTTTGTCCCAGCTGCAGCAGCCTCTGTTAGGGCAATTGAGAATGGAGAGGGGACCCGCAAGCATGTAGAAACTCAAAAGTCCCCAAACTAGGAGTCACCTGGTAACTAAGGCCAAGCCCACTTCCACAGCTCTTTCCAAAGCTCCTTAACTACCCTTTAGAAAATAATCCTCTGCAACCCACCCCTAACTCCTCCCAGTGAAAGTATGGCCAACAGGGATCTATGTGAAATCTTTACATGCAAATACAAAAATGTAGCCAGGTATGGTGGCACACAGTGTAATCCCAGCACTGGGCAGGCTAAGGCAAGAGGATCCCAAGTTCAAAGGCAAACTGGCCAATTTAGCAACTCAATGACCCTGTGTCAAAATAAGAAAATTTTTAGAAAAGTCTGCACAGGAGCCCATGCAAAGACTCTAGGGACTCGCAGGGACAGGTAATGGAGGCCGAAGGGCTTCATTTCCACAAGTTCTAGGAGCTGCTGGTTAGAGACCACTGCTAAGAAATCCACACTCTAAGGAAGAGGGAAAGGGGTACAAACACAGCCCATCCCTCTGAGGAGGGCACAAAAGATCAGAAAGACACACCTACAAAGCAATTTACAGTGCTCAAATACTACCACCTTGTTATTTTTGCAGAACCGGGGGTTGAACTCCGGCCCTTGCGCTTGCCAGGGAAGAGCTTATTCCACTGAGCCATCTTCCCCGCCCCCTACCACCTTCTGAAAGGTTAACATTCTTATTGTAAAAAAACAGGAGGCCAGGGTCCAAGGCTACGCAACCCTGAATGGGCTGTGACACACACTGCTACTTTTCAAAGTTCGTATAGCCTGGCGGGTTTTATACACAAAAGAAGCAAAATATTTAAGGAATGGTATGTAGGAGCAAAAGGTCTGGAAAGGCGCTGGAGAAAAAGCTGAGGCAGACAGAACAAGCAGAGACAGTAATGGGCCAGAGTCTGTGTGGGAGTCACTCCCCGAGAACTGGGACAAGGGGCTCTGGGGTGTGCTGGAGCTCCAAGCACCTGGCCCTGCTTGGATATAGGGCTCTTGTAAAGCGAGCTGTGACACAAATCTGCTCAAGTCAGTCTTATCAGAAAGAAAAGCACACACAGAGCTGTACAGTGGTTGGGGCCATGCTCAGTGGCTGGGCACAAAAGAAAAGGGCAAAGGTGTGAGGGCTCCTTGAGCTGTTGCAGGCCCTGACACAGTGCAGAAAACTTGGGAGAGCAGGGCAGAGCGCCGCTTTGACCTCTGTGGATATTAATCTGGTATCACCAAGCCTTAATTCACTCCAGTTATAAAGGAAAAATCTCTTTTTTCTTTTGCTTTATGTAATTTACTAAACAAGTTTAAGTAGATAATCTTAATCAGCTATCACTGCACTTACTACTATTTTCAATCTGCATGTATGAACTGAAACTTCTATGAAGTTTGTTTTCAAACAATGTTTACCATTAGTTTGTATTTCAATTTTTTTTTTTTTTAATATATTTTAGGGAAGGATCTACAGGGTGTTCAGGGTCTCACTACTAGATTGGACTCGTAGTGATCTGCCTGTTTACAGCCTCTCAAGAGCTGGGATTATAGACACACGCCACCACGGCAGGCTTGGGGACTGAACCCCCACGCCCTGTGCCTGCTGTAGGCACTTTAATCCACTGAGCTATTTGGCTGGCCCTTACAATCACTTTTTAAAGGCACATAATCGATAAGCAAGACCACTACAGGCAGACATGGTGGCACACATCTATAATTCCAGCTACTTAGAGACTGAGGCAAGAGACTACAAATTCAAAGCCAGTTTGGTCCACTTAATAAGGCACTGTCTCTAAATTTTTTAAATCTGAAGTAGGGGGAGGGATGCTGCAGATGTAGCTCAGTGGTACAGCACTTGCCTAATGTACAACAAGGTCTTGGGATCAACCCCACTATTGAAAGAAAGAAAAAGACAATTACAACTGTACTTTTTTTGGTTTTGTAGCATTAGGGATTGAACTCAGGGAAAACTTGGCTACATCTCCAACTTTTGGTTTGTTGGTTTGGTTTTGGTTTTGGAGATGGTCTCACTAAGTGGCCTGGGCAAGTCTCCAACTTGCCATCTTCTTGCTTCAGCCTCCCAGGGAGCTGAGAGTAAAGGTATGTGTCATTATACCTAGCTTCTTTTTTTTTTTTTTTTTTTTCTGAGACAGGGTCTGGCTATGTAATGCAGGCTGGCCTTGAACTTGCTTATGTAGCCCACACTAGCCTTGAACTTGTATCAATCCTTTGTGCCTCAACCCCCAGAGAGCTAGGATTATGGATATGTAACACTACACTCACCACACCTGACTACATTTTTACTTAAAAATACTTTTGTACTCAAGCCCACTAGTCTATACCTCAGAGCTCAGCACAAAATAGCTACAAATCATTTTCTATAAAATGTAAATTGTATTTTCCCCCCAGTGGGCTTGAGTTCTGAGTGTATAACTCAATGAAAGATCGCAGGTTTAATCCTTAGCACCAAGGGAAAGAAAGGGTTTGAGCTGGGTTTACAGGATACACACCTGCTATCCCAGCTACTCAGGAGTCTGAGGAAGGACTGGGTATGACAGCAGGCTGGGTAACTTAAGTGAGGCGTTGCCTCAAAACAAAATGAACTCACCTAGCACACAAGATGCCCTGATTCAATTCCCAGCACAGCAAGTGAGGGGGAGCCTTTGAAATTTTACCTCACCTCACATCTTATATCAGAATAAATCTCTATAGTGAGGAAGAGCAATCAAATGTAAAACAAACCTCAAAAGTACAAGATAAAACTATGAGGATTTTAAAAAATAAAAGTGAAAGCTGGGCGTGGTGGCGCAGGCCTGTAATCCCAGCACTTGGGAGGCAGGAGGATTGTTGTGAGTTCGAGACCAGCCTGAGCTACAAAGTGTGCTTAAGGCCAGCCTGAACTGCATAGTGAGACCCTGTCTCAAAAAAAAGACAAAAATAAAAGTGAGAAGGCTTTAGTAAAGCCCCCCCCAGTTAAATTTCTATAAAAGGAAAATCATTGTGAGCAAAACCTGAAGCTGACTGACAGAAATGTCTACAACTCTTATCATATTTCTTGAAAAAGCTCCTACCAAGTCAATAAAAAAATAAAAAGACCAAAATCCTAGTAGGAAAATAGGTACAGGACTGGACAACTCACAGAAAATAAGAATCTGGCTTTCAAGTATATGAGATAAAGCTTAAATCCTAGCATACAAAACAAAAAAGTCCAGAACACACCATTTTTTGTCTGTCAACTTGCCAAAGATTAAATAGTACTCTGTGCTATTGCAAAAGCCAATATGACCTATAGAGGGCACTTTATGGCTGTCAAATGACAAGCACACGTGTCACTGAGTAATCCATACAGAGCAACAACTTCTTCAGATACACCAGCAACATGATGAAATGACGTAGTTATTTAAAGCAGCACAGTTCATAATAGCCAAATACTGGCAACAACTTCAGTGGCCATCAAAAGGGGAATTATGGGAAATTCACACAATGGGATATTGTGCTGTCATTAAATAAAGAAGTCTTTTGCTCACTGAAGGAAGAACAATCTCCAAAATACATTTATAAAACAAAACAAAGACAAGGTGCAAAAGAATGCCTCTACATTTGGTTAAAGATAGAATGTACCTGCAATTTCACGTGCTGTCTCTGGAAATCTGCACAAGAATTTAACACCGGCTGGCCTCTTCTGAGCAAGGGAAGCTGGCGGCTGAGCCGGGTCTCAACACTTTCCCTGTACATGTGCTTCACATTTTGAACCATGTGAATGAATTTGTTACCTATTAAAAAAAATGAAAGAGGCCCAAGAGAAGTTATAATCCCTATAGCCTAAATTTCTAAGTCACTTGAGGCACATTTTTCCCCTATCCACTCAAAACCACCGCTTACTGAATTCCACAGTATCTACTAGACACTGTTTCAGACTCTGGGGTCTCAGCAATGAGGACAGACAAATCTTTCCTCTTACAAAGTTTAGGTAGAGAACACCCAGAAAACAGGGCTCAAATAAATGTCAGAGAGTAAGAACTATGAAGAAAAAAAAAATCAGTCAAGAAAGCCAAGTACAGGGGCAAGGGTGGCCCAGTCCCCTTCTAGGGAGGAGGGACAGTCAAATTTGGGCAGACAGTGGCAACCATCAGATTCTAGTGAGGGAGGACTAGGCCAGTAGCGCAACCCTATGATACATATGCTGCAGCAGGCTATTGTGCAGCAGGCTGATATCACAGAAAGCTCTAAAAGGTTCGCCATCACTGGACCAGGATCTAAAGGCAGGTGAGTGGGTGTAGCTCCTCTTCACAGAAGAGCAGGAGCAGCAGCAACTCCAGGTAAGGAAACCACATTGAAGAATTCATGACATGAAGTTTAAGGCTTCTCAGGGATTCAAAGGAAGGCAGGGAGGGGCCAGGGACATAGCTCAGTGGCATAGCACCCACCTGCAATGCAAGGTCCTGAGTCTGATTCCCAGTACAAAAAAAAAAAAAAAAAAAAAAAAGGGTAGGAAGCTAGGGAGTTTGAAAGAGGGAAAAGAATTAAGGTTGCAAGGGCTAATTCATGCAGTCCTGGTAAGCTATGTCATTAATTGTTTTTCAAGTTAAATGCAACAAGATGTACTGAAAGATTTCTAGCTGGGAATGACAATCAGATTCAGACTCACTCCTTTTCTTTTCTCTTTCTTTGTTTCTTTCTCTTTCTTTCTTTCTTTCTTTCTTTCTTTCTTTCTTTCTTTCTTTCTTTCTTTCTTTCTTTCTTTCTTTCTTTCTGTCTTTCTACTAAGGATGAATGGAATCCAGGACCTTCACACTGAGCTACCTCCCCAAATGTAAATACTTTGTATTTTCTATTTTCGGGGGGGGGGGGGGGGGGGGGGCTCAGTCCTATTATCCGGACTGAGCTTGAATTTGCAATTCTGTGGCTCAGCTCCCTGAGTACTGGGATTACAGTACACAGCCAACCTACCCAGCTCAGATTCACAACTTTTAAAGATCACTCATTCTGACCACAGCACAGAGATGAGACTGAAAGGAGCAATGAGCGAACCAGGAGGCTGGGCAGAAGGTGGCACTGTCTAGGTGAAATGAGGAATGGTCATGAAAGGGGAAGCAGATATATTCAAGGTACAGTTTGGAAATAAAATCAAGAGCAACTGGTGATAAAGTAAATAATGGGAAAGTGGGCATACGGGAGATGAAAGTCTCACAATAACTCCAGGTACGGAGGAACACACCTGTGATACCAGCACTGAGGGAACCTGAGGCAGGGGTCTGCAAGCTCAGGCCCCACCTGCAACTTAGGCAAACTCTATCTTAAAAAAGAATAAAATATAAAGGGATGGGGGTGTAGCTTAGTGGTAGAGCACCACTGGGCTCAAACCCACAGCACTGCAAAAAGAAATGAAAAATTTTAAAGGGCTGAGGCTGTACTTCAGTGGTTGAGTACTCCTAGCAGCCTTCCTAAAAAAGAAGCACCAGACACATCAAACCAAAACTATATTGGTAAGCTGAAAATAAGGGACATAAAGCCATTCTACACAAGTAGTAACCAAATAAAAAAAGAATGTAGGGCAAAGATATAAACTGGTACAATACACTAACAATTGTACCAATACACTTGTACTTATATTGTACAATACATTAATAGACTCACAATTCCAAATTACTATGGAGCAAAACTGACAAAAGAAATTGACAAGTTCAGAATCACAGTAAGTTGTTTTAAAACATTACATTCTGATAAATAGGGTAGTCACAGAAATCAGTAATGACAGAATGTGAAGAGTATTGTAATTTTGATCAAACACATATGTGCCACCCTAACCCTAATAAACAAAAGACACAAATTCTTTTAGAAATGGAGAAAAAAAAAATACATGGAACATTTTAATAAGGTCACAAAGAAAGTCTCATGTCTGTTCAAATAATCAAAGGGCTGGAGAGAGAGCTCAGTGGACTAAACGCCTGCTTAGACAAGTGCAGGGACTGGCGTTCCATTCCTTGTACCACAGGCTGTGCCAGCCCCACCCCTGGGCATGCTGAACAGACCACAGAGACCAGGCATGGTGGCGCACACCTATAATCCCAGAGTTGGGAAGGGTGAAAACAGGAGGATCACTACAAGTCTGAGCTGCATAGTGAGACCCTGTACCAACTATATTAAAAAAAGAAAATCATAAAAACATCCATAACCATAAATGCAAATAGGTCAATCAATATTTAAGAAGTTAAATATCATAAATATGATCCAAAATCTGCCTACTCAAAGTGAGGCACAATCCTGAGTTTGAAGCCTTGTCTCCAAAGCCAAAAGCAAAAGTCTATTTAGAAATTCAAGAGTTAAGTGGGGAATAAAAATAGAAGTAACAAAATCCTTAGATATCAACAATCACTACCAAAAATCTAACAAGAGGCTGCTAAAGCAATACTTAGAGGGAATTCTACAGCCTTGAGCACATCATTAAAATGCAAGAAAGAGCTAGGCACAAAAGTTCATGCCTATAATCCAACTACTGCAAAGGCAGAGGCTGGAGATTGAAAATTCAAGGTCAGGTGGGCCAGTGAGACCCTGTCTCAAAGGGGAAAAAAAAAAGAAAAGGAAGCTGGGTATGGGGGAGCATGCCGGTAAAGCTAGCACTCTGGGAAGCTGAGGGAGGGCTGTAAACTCAAGACCAACTGGCAACTTAGTCAGAGACCCAATCAAAAACATTCTTTTTTTTTTTCTTTTTCTTCTTCTTTTTTTTCAGAACTGGGAAATGAACTCAGGCCCTTGAGCTTGCCAGGCAAATGCTTATTTTACTGAGCTATCTCCCTGGCCAATATCACTCTTTTAAAGGAATGGAGTTCTGGGGCTACAGTTGAGTGTGAAGGATCTGGGTTCAATCACCAGTACTGCAAATATTGTTATTATTCGCATTACTATTTTAAAAGCTGGGGATGTAGCTCAGTAGAAGAGTATCCCTGGGTTCAATATCCAGTACCACCAAAAAAAAAAAAAAAAAAAAAAAAGGAAGAAAGAAAAGAAAGAGGGAGGGAAGGAGTGAAAGAAAACTTCTGCTTTTAATTTAAAAAGCTAAAAAAAGAAGAGTTTACAGTGTATCTAAAAGAAACAGAATGGATATAAAAGAGAACATACTAACAAAACAGAAAATGAAAGAATAGCAGCTGTTCCTTTGGAGAACAGAAATGTTAAGTAACAAACAGTAAGTCTATTCAAGAAAAAAATTAAATCTAAATGTAAATGAACAGGTAAAGCTCCAGCTAGTAGCACAGCAGAACATGACCCACTGTGGCTCTGGGGCAGGTCACAGGCTGTAGAGACGACAGCCACAGTCCAGAGATGGCCACATCACCGCCTGAGAGAAGACCCAGGAAGCAGAAGGCAAGCAAGGAATTAATTGGCAAATCACTATCAAGGAAGATCTAGTGACTAAGACAGAGCTTTACTGGCACATATGTTAGTTTTAAGTTTTAATTGCCCTAGCTGATTTGTGTTCTCACAGGAATACCCAGTGGGTTAATACACTGCAAAACTTTTTACTTGGGAGAGGGAAGAGAAAGAGTATAAACAATTTTAGGAACAAAAGGGAAATATGATACCAGACACAGTAGAGACACCACCTAAGCAAGAGAGTTAGAACTGAGTCATTAAGGAAATACAGAGACTTGGTGTGGTGGCACACACCTGTAATCCCAGCTCTCAAGAGGCTGTAAGCAGGCGGATCACTACAAGTCTGATCTAGTAGTGAGACCCTGAACACCCTGTAGACCATTCCCTGGAATACATAAAAAAAGGAAATGCAATAGTTAAAACCTAGCCAGAAGGCAGCTGTGGTGGAGTCCCAGCTACTGTTGGCTGAGGTGGGAGATTCCTAAATTCAAGGGTAGTCTGGACTACCCAGCAAGGTCTCCAAAGCTAGAGGCTGTGAGTGACAACTGGGCATAGGCATAGGAGCTAGCAAAGGAAGTGAGGCAGTGCATGGCAGAGAGACAGACGGGCCTCCAGAGGAGAGAGCCAGTGTCAAGACAAGAGGAGTCTCAATAAGATGATTCGCGGCGTCAAGTGCTGCCGAGAGGCCAAAAAATGTGTGAGCTGGATGGGGTCTGATGGCTCTGAGCAACTAGCATCCTGGAGAATTGGAGCAGTGGGAGCCAACATTTTCTATCTGATTTTATTTTTTTATTTTTTATTTATTTTTTTGTCCTTTTGAGACAGGGTCTCACTATGCAGTTCAGGCTGGCCTTAAACTCACTTTGTAGCTCAGGCTGGTCTCGAACTCACAACAATCCTCCTGCCTCAGCCTCCCAAGTGCTGGGATTATAGGCCTGCGCCACCACGCCCGGCTTCTATCTGAATTTAGACTGGGGCTGGTGTGACAAGACCTTGATCATTCCTCTGAGAATGCCAAAAGGGGGCTGGAGATACCCCAGGTTGGCCATGAAACCCATAAAACCAGGCAGCCCAGGTGGTCATGTGATGGAAATGAAGCCACCTGAGACAGGGCTGGTAAGATAGCTCAGCAGACTAAGTACCTTTGGGGCTGGGGGGATAGCTCAATAGAATAAGCGCTTGCCTGGCAAATGCAAAGGCCTGAGTTCAATTCCCAGTTCTGCCAAAAAAAGACTAAGCACCTGCTTTGGCAAGCCCGGGGACAGGGGTTTGATCCCCATCCCGCATGCCATGCCAGCCCCACCCCAAGCGTGCTGAGCCAGTGACTGAGTTTGGGAATGGTAGCACATGCCTCTAATCCCAGCACTGGGGTGGCTGAAAACAAGAGGATCACTATGAGTCCGAGCTGTGTAGTGAGACCAAGAAAGAAAGAAAGAGAGAATTACGGTGGATTATAGTAGTTTATAATCCACCTAAGACAATGGCAGGAGCTTCAGAGGGAGAGAAGGCTATGAGGACAGCATCCATCTGCAACACGCAGAGACCAGGAAGTCAGTGCTCAATCAATAGGCAGACAGAGAAGGCACAGGCATGGAGGGTTGCAGCAACTGAACCACAGCTCTGCCTAATACTGAACATGCAATATGGCAGGCAGCTCTCTGCAAGGCCTCTCCAGCTCCACCTATGTTCTCCAACTGCTGCACACGGAGGGGAGCCCAGAGGAGAGCCACCATTTTTTATAAGCTGGCCTCATACTGTCCATAGTCCTGCTAACTAATGTTCACTAATCCCAGAATCCAGGGGGGAAAAAAGAGCATTGTATGGAACTGTGCAATTCTGTAATGAACAGAAAAGAAGTGACAAGGGACAGCAGCAAAGTCGCTATCTTCTGGGCAGGAGAGTGTGCGTATTTCTTCCTGAGACTCCAGGATAGGAACACACAGATTCCAAGCAGCTTCCTCTTTTGGCTGGCACAGAGGATTCTAACAGCACAGAGTTAAGGCTGTGACTAATTTCTTTCTTATTTTTGGTACAGGGTCTCACTATGCAGCCCACATTCATAGTGATCCTCCTGCTTTCTGCCTCCCTAGGGCTGGGATTACAGTCGCCGGCTCAGTGCACCTGAAGGCAGGGCCGGCACGGCATGCAGAATCAGGAATCGAACCCTGGCCACTGCACTTACCTAAGCAAGCACTTAGTCTGCTAAGCTACACCGCCGGCCCTTAAGGCTGTGACTAATTTCTAAAAGCCTCCCCACCAAGACAGAAGGGGCTGGCAAGCCTTCCTCTGCGAACTCTGGGAACTAACACAAACCACAGTTGGCTCCTGAAAGGGATTTTGAAAGATTACCCATTTTATTCAAGTGAGTCCTTAGAGAACTGTAATTCTGACCGATTCATTTATTTAAAACCAAACTGTGATGGATATAGACAAAACATGGTTTCACCCCTTCAGATTCACAGTCTAGAAGGGAAGGAGATTCAAACCAAGAAACTTCAACAGTGTACAAGGGGTGAGAGAATACCCACAGTCAACAACAGCAGCAAAGGCAGGGTAGGTTTGGGAACTGTGCTGGAGTGCAGGGCTGCCACACCATGCTTACCACGCACATCACAATGAGCACCTCCCTGCTGTACACTCACCTCCTCACCCAGGTTGTTCCCAGGAAGCACCAGGAGTCTACATCCCCTCTACATCACACATGCTTATAGACTGGCCTCCACAGCAATCAAGGGATTGGATAATCCAGCCCCTTGCTAGAGGTATGGGTTACAAACAAATAAATAAAAATACATAAATAAACTGCTTTGAATGGTTTCCTGGTAACTGCAAGCCCAGGTCCCGAAAGTGTGTTCCCTTGGGCACAGGCATGGCTTATAATCCAGCTTGGGGCCAGGAGTCAGAAAAGGCTTCCTGGTTGCTTCTACGACACACCCTTCTTCAGAGGCTCTAGAAGAGCTGTTCATCTTCCTACTGGATCCTGGCTTTCAACCAGTCCAGGTGGTCCATTATGTGAAGCCTAACATCTGTGCCACCATTTGGCCACCTGAATCTGGCTGACGGACTGCAAAGCAGAACCAAGAGCAACAGCATCACGGAGCACACACCACAAGCAACTTCTGCTGAAGGCCCACCATCCAACAGGATTTTCAGCAGAAGAAGCCAATGCATAACCTTTCAAAATTAAATTGCTTGGGGCCGGGGAGACGGCTCAGTAGAATAAGTGCTTGCCTGGCAGGCTCAAGGGCCTGAGTTCAATCCTGGTTCTGCCAAAAAAGATAAACAAACAAATAAAAATACATGAATAAACTGCTTTGAATGGTTTCCTGGTAACTGCAAACTAAAATTTTTCAATATTACAAAATATTCAGGGCATGCCATACCCTAAATCTATGAGTGAATCACAGCTGATGTCATTATTAAACTTAGTTCCCAAATACTAAAATGTAAATCTGCTTCTCTTGATTTAAACCTTGAAGTGGTTACCAGGCAGATGCTTACTCTACTGAGCCATCTCCCTGGCTCCTGAAGACTGGTTAACTGAGGCTCAAATTCTATTAAAATTTATAAAAGAAAATGCAGAAATTTAAAGATTTAACCACAAAAATAATAAAACTCCTAATGGCAAAATCAAACACAAATACACCCCCCAAGCAAAGTTGGAAAACTAGGAAGGTAAAAATCTGTAATTCCCACCACAGACAAAACAATAATCTTCCAATACAGAAAGAGCCCTTAAGCAACACCCACAATCCAGGAAGAATGGCAGGGCAAGAACAAGGAATACGAGCAGTTCAAAAAAACACAGTTCGCGCTTAAATACAAAGAAAGAAGCTCACCTTCACTCATCATAGGAAAAGCCAAACATTCGCTAATAGTTGAGTACAGTAGCACACATCTGTAATCTCCCAGGTCTGAGAGGCTGAGGCAGAAGGATCAAAATTTCAGCCCAGCTTACACAACTTAACAACTTAGTGAGACCTGTCTCAAAACTTTGAAAGACAAAGAATGTAGTTCAATTACCCAGAAATTAACACAAAAATTAATTAGTAACATAAATTAGTTATTTAACTAATTTCTCATAGGTTATATCAAATGTACAAATCCAACAACATTCTAGAAAATACTGTAGAAAAAAAGAAGCAACTCTCAGGTACATAGGAGTAAAAGTATTACAATGCTATATAGAAGCTGTCTTCATTTCTTCTCTTGTCACTGAGACAAAATACAGAACACCCAAAGTTAATGCAGGACACAATCTGTAAAGAAGTTTCAGCTGGCAGGGTGGATGCAGACAGGCAGTGCAGAGGAGATACAGTTCAAGGCAGGTAGAAGGCAGCAAAGCAACAAGGGACAACCCCAGCTCTTCCTACCCCTTATATCTTACCCCCGCTGCTTAGGGTGGGCAGTGCTCATACCCTTAATCCAAGTACTCTTGAGACTATCATTGTACCCTGTCTCTAAATAAATAAATAGGAGATTAACAATTAAGATTCATCTATTTCTCAAGAGGTTGAGGCAGGATTGTGAATTTAAGGTTACACGAACAGTGTATGAAGACTATGTCTGGGAAAAAGTTTAGCTATAGTACGTACAAAGCAAGGGGAAAGAAGCATGAAGAAGCCCTCTTTCATAAATAGGAAAAAAATAAAATGCCAACAGCATCCCTACTACTCTCTCACCTCCTTTAAACTTCTCTCTGCTCTGATGCTCTACTGGTCTAACAACGAGCTCGAATCAAAAGCAAAACTATCACGTGTAGCAAGAAGTCAGGAACTGGGAGAAGGGAGGATAAGGAATATAACTTTGCTCTATGCACCAAAACAAGCTATGGCGGTATTTTACAGAATTAAAGTTTTTAAAAAATTAAAGCCAATCTTTCAAGTACTCCACTACATTATGGTGAAAGCTGTATAATTTGGAAAACTCAGTAAAAATCAGTGCTCTGTACCCCTCAGCTAGATGGAAAGGAGCACTGGAGACTACACTGAGTCAACCAAAACAGCATCACAGGAACCTCAGCTTCAGTGCAGTGAGTGTGGCTGGGCCTGCAGTGAAGGCTGGACAGCAGCCCTGGCCAGGTAAGAGCCCAGGGCAGTGAGCAGGGCTGGGTAAGGGCCTCCTCAGGGCACAGGCTTGCAGGGACAGGAGAGGAGGCACAGGGACTGGTGGTACAGAGGAGAGGCAGAAGAGGTTCTGCTCTCTTCTGACAATTTTTTATTTTTATTTTTTTGAGACAGGGGCTTCTTCCTAGGTCAGGTTGGCCTTGACCTTATGTAGCCCAGGCTGGCCTTGAATTCCTGCGATCCTCCTGTCTCAGCTTTTAACTACAACTTTTTTCCCTGCTTTTTCTTCTCACTGCTAAATGTGCTCAGAGAAAGACAAAGGCCATCAATTATGAATAAGGACGGGAAGTGCTTAACTGAAGGTTGTATGAGGGTGGAGAGTCAGCAGCACTCGGCCAGTAAAGGTCCCCAGCCAGCAGCCTCAGCCGCAGCCCATGCAAGCAGGGGATCAGGGAGGCAGATAGGACAACCAGGACTGAGAGGAGCTATAAGCACAGGCCAAGGAGCCGCCACCACACTGAGGACTGCCCAAGCTGGAACTAAAAGAACAAAGAGATGAGGAGAAGTGAAGGGCAGGAAAGGGGTGTGATCTGACACCTTGGCTCCTGAAGGAGACTGACATGCTGCTAATGGAGTAGGTACATCGCTCAATAGCAGGGGCCAGGAACAAAAATATACACTGCTGGAAAACCTTTTTAAAAATCACACCGAAACTTCCACAAGAAGCAAGGATATAGCCAACTTTTAGGTGACCACCACTCAGCAAGCTGGGCATGGTGGTCCATACCTGTGGTCCTAATACTCAGGAGGCTGAGGCCATTCAAGGCCAGCAAGCTGTTGTATAGTGAAATCCTGTCTCACAAAACACACATAAATAAATAATAAATTTAAAAATAAATGACTACCACTAAACATAATCTGCCCTCCCCCAAGCATAGCAAAGTTTCAACCTCACAGTACAGCTAAACTCCCACATCCCTAGGTCCTGGGCTTCTAGCTCTCTTGGTTTGAAATCCTGTCCTCCCTCTGCCAAAAAGACATCAGAAAAAAAAAAAAAAAAAAAGCCGGGGCACATGCCTGTAATCCCAGCACTTGGGAGGCTGAGGCAGGAGGATTGTTGTGAGTTTGAGACCAGCCTGAGCTACAAAGTGAGCTTAAGGACAGCCTGAATTGCATAGTGAGACCCTGTCTCAGAAAGACAAAAAAAAAAAAAAAAGATTTCAGACTTCAATTTAAATGTCTCCTTGTTTTGTCTGGGGACAGGTCTTGCTGTACAGCCCAGGTTAGCCTCTGACTGACAAGCCTCCAGAGTGCTGGTTTACAGGCATGAATTGCCATGCTGGCTCAAAGGTCTCTTGTTAAAGCCCCTCTAAATTCCCATCACAGTTGAGACACAGCCAAACTACACTTTGGAGGCCTGTCACCTATATGAAGCACAGGGCCCCATATGATATCCCTCATTCAGAAGGTGCGGCAGCAAGGGCAAAAGCAGCACCAGGAACAAAGAGAAAAGCACCAAAAGACACAGCAAAACAGATGGCTGCACAGTCAACTCCTGAGTGGAAAGCACCCTAAGGACTACAGCCTTCTCAGTAGAGCAGAAAGTTTCACATAACAAGACATGAGAATCCAGTTAGCTCCTCACATTTAATTACATGTGAGAAGCCAAGACTTTTCTAAATCAGAGTGCTTGCATTACTCAGAGAGTTTTTAGAAATGTAAGATTACTCTACATAAGAAATCTCTACTATAGTTATACCACATCAAACAAGCACAAATTTCCACAAGCTTCTTACGTACTGAATTACAAGACCCAGGGGTAGATCCACTGACCTACTGTATGATTCCAAAGTAGTGATGGGTGTAAACGATAACCGAAATACAAGCAGTGATCACAGTATGTGCTCTGACACAATGGGTTGCCCTTGTGGCCGCACCTTCACACTACTCTGACTAGCTGCCAGCACACCTCACTGAGGGAGGCCTGGGTTCCAGTTATGGTCAGGGAGACACGATGTAGAAGTCTTTTCCCACCCATGCTGACACAGCAGCTAAATGCCACTCAGCAAGGGACCCTAATAGGTAACTGTGATCTAAGGCACGGGTGCAGTGCGCATGTCCCACAGCACTGGAGGCCTGTGCGAGTGCACATCTCCCCTCTCCACCACTCTGTTCTTCCTACACGCTCTCCCAGGTCTGTGAGGCTGTTCTACTTTCTCAGCTCCTCTCTAGAGCCTGGAAAGTCACAGTTAACAGATAGCAGAAAAAGTCTGTCCTAGTCACCTTTGCTGGGACACAACACCCAACACTTACAATTTAAAGGAGGCAAGGTGGACTTGGGTTCACATCTTGGAACTTTCAAACCATGCTCAGCTGGCTTAAACACAAAACTACAGTGGAGGAGCCAGGACAGAGGACACTGCTCACCTCCCGGCACACAGGATGCGGGAAGTCTAGACAGGGGTGGGAACAAGATGCACCCTTCCACATCATGCCCATATCTTCCGCCAAGACAAACTCCTAACAGCAAGTGACCTAGGTGCACAGCCTCAGAGCACTCCACTTCCGGAAAAGGGACTCCACAGGCCATGTTAGCTCTAAACCATAATAATTAGCTCAGACCTCAGGGGTATTCTCCCATAACCAAAAGAAAACCTTTTTAAAAGTTACCTTGCCATTTTTAAAAAAGGGTTTCTAGCACATAGTTATAATTCCAGCTCCTCTGAGGCTGAGGCTGAGGCAGGAAAATTCCAAGTTTGTGGCTATCCTGGGGATCTTAGACACTATCTTAAAACAAAAAGGGCTGTGGGTGTAGAGCAGTGGTAGACACTTGCCTAACATACACAAGGCCCTGGGTTCACCTACTCATACCAACAAGAGAAAAAAAAAGTGAGATAATAAGCACTACAGATGCTCTCAACACTATGACAGGAATAAGTGGAAGAGGAAAGGGAAGGAACAGAAAGAATAGGAGGAGGGGGAGGGGAAGAGGCACAGGGAGGGGACAGGGAGAGGAGGGAGGAAAAATAATCTAATCTCAAGCCCCAGAGGTTAAGCAACATGAGAACTCACAGTATCACACAAAAGACAAAATATGCATTGATGGAAGAATCTAACCTCTAAGAAGCCTCCAAATATAAGCTGACCCATTTAAAATTCTTAGAACTGTAGGATGGCATTCTCAGGGAGGCTGAAGCAAGAGGATCATAAGCTTGAGCCCAGCCTGGGTAACTTAGTGACCAAGCAAGACCCTGCCTGAAAGTAAAAAATAAAAAAGTTGGGGACATAACTCTGAACAAAATCCATGTGTTTAATCTCCAGTGCCAAAAGAACTAAAACAAAGACACCATTGGGATGGCAGCATCAGGGTGAGAAGGAGCACTGGAGACAAGGAACAACTCTCAGTTACTGAGTACTGGCTCTACCCGTATTGCCCACATCTTCAGGTCTATTTCTATAAAAGAAGAAAAGGACTGCCTGACCTAAGCCTGTAAAACTCAGTTAAGACAACATTTGCAAGTGCCTTATCAATCATGACAGTAGACAAGGTGCGATACAGCGTTCACTCAATAAATATTGTGTTTCAGTACTAGCAAGGTGTCTATTTTAGTGCTAAACTGCGGGTACAATGACAACTGAGACAGAAAGGCCTTGCTCTCAAGTAGCCCATATCCAACAAGGACAGTGGATAAACTGACAACAAATCTAAGGAGACTTGAAAACTACTGGTGCTGTAGTCTGAATGTGACTCCTCAAGACACCTATGCTGAAACCTAGTCACTAATGATATCAGGAGGTGGAATCAGATCATGAGCACAGATTCTCACAAATAGGATCAGTGCCCTTATAAAACAGCCCTGGCGCACACCTGTAATTCCAGCAGTCAGAAGGCTAAGCAGGAGGATCAAGAATTTGAAGCTAGCTTGGGTTACACAGATAGTTCAAGGCCCAAGTGGATTACATAGTAAACCCCAAACTTGAGAGAGGGGAGAGGAGGAAGATGAGAAGGTGAGAGGAAGGGGAACAGGAAAAGACAGGGAGGGAGGAAGAGAGGAGGGGGAGGGGAGAGCCTGCACTCAGAAAGCTGCCTTGCTGTCCCCACCATGTGAGGACAGAGCAAACATTGCTGTCTCCCTCTTCAACACCTCCAGAGATGCCTAACACCTCTTTGTTAGCTCAGTTGTTTAAGTACCTGCTTATGCAAACGTAGTCAGGCACAGGATACTGTGGTTCATCCCCAGATCCTCATGCCCTACCAGATCTGCCTGAGCCGGCCAAAAAAAAAAAAAAAAAAAAAATTCCATCTGAAAGGCCAGCACATGCTGTCACCTCTCCTCTTCAAAACAGCGAACTTCTTTCTAGCCTTTACTGTCTCTGACTCTGGAATGACACCAGCATCTCCCATCAGCCTCTGCCTCTAAATACAGTACACATATTTCATTTGCACAAGAGGCCTAGGGTTCAACACCAGGCTCACACTGAGTAACTATAAACAAGTTATAATCTGTCAAAAAAAAAAAAAAATTCCCTGCCAGGTGTGGTGGTGCACAGGTGTGGTGGTGCACATCCAATCTCTCAGCAGTCTACTATCTCAGCATTTGGGAGGCTGAGGCAGGAATACCACAAGTTCAAGACAAATCTGAGCTATACATCAAGATCAAAACCTTGCCTCAAACCAAAGGACAGCTCTGAGGGGCAAGTGAAAAGGCTCTGAGATGTTAAAGACTATGCATTATGCTGGGTGTGGCTGCACACAGTTGTGATTCCATCTGCTCAGTAGGCTGAGGCAGGAGGACTGAGAGTTTAAGACCAGCCTGAGAACCTGAATCCTGTCTCAAAGAGAAAGGGGAGCTGGGGCTGGAGGTGTAGCTCAGTGCTGTGCACTGGTCCCCTCACTAGCAGCACAGGTGGGCCATGCTCAGCTGGGGAGGCTTTGCAGGAGCTGCAGGTGCCCTACTCTACCTGCCCCTCTCACTTGATAGAAGCTGTGTCTCAGCTGTCCTCAGATGCACAAGTCCAGTAAATGCTGGCTGCATGAGCAAGCCATTCTTCACGCCCCTCGCATGGCAACCCCTGGCTGGCAGTGATCCTTTCTCAACAATGCTGTCCAGCCTCTACTCCTTGATGAGTGGAGCTCATGTCTCCTTGGTAAGATGACTATCTTCTCAAGGTCAAGGCAATGGTTCAGACTTCTTTGATTTCCCATAGTCCACTCTACTGCTTTTCACACAAAACCCCAACAGTATTTATTAAGTGAAATATCAAAACCAAGCAGTCTCTGAAATGGAGAACAAAGCAAAGACAGTAAGCACTTGTATAAGCTTTGTGATCACAGGAAAAAAGCAAGTGAGGTGGTTGTGAGCCAAATAAGGGAAAAATAGGGGGCCTGCTGATTAGCTCAGTTGTTTTAAGTGCCTGCTCATGCAAATGCAGTCAGGCCCAGGATACCTCCCTTCGATACCCAGCTCCATATACCTTACCAGACAGGCCCTCAAGGCAGCCTGAGCCAGCCAATAAAAAAAAAATCCTTCTCAACTTTTACTGCCAGGTGTGGTGGCGCACACCTGTAATCCCAGCATTCAGGAGGCTGATGCAGGAGGATCACTGCAAGTTTGAATCCAGCCTGGGCTACAAAGTGAGCTCAAGGGCAGCCTGAACTGCATAGTAAGACCCTGTCTCAAATTAAAAAAAAAAAAAAAAAAAAAAAAAAGACATCATTCATTGGGGCTAGCCAAATAGCTGAATGGATTCAAGCAGGCCTAGGGGGCCAGAGGTTCAATGGGGGAGGGATCTGCCCTGCCGGCCCTGTCCCCGGAGCACACTGAGATGGCAATTGAGACTGGGCATGGTGGCGCACACGTGTAATCCCAGCTCTTGGGAGGGTGTAAACAGATCACTACAAGTCCTATCTAGTAGTGAGACCCTGAACACCCTATAGACTTTCCCTAAAACTACAACAACAACAAGGAAGAAGAAGAAGAAGAAGAAAGAAGAAAGAAGAAGAAAGAAGAAGAAAGAAGAAGAAAGAAGAAGAAAGAAGAAGAAGAAGAAGAAGAAGAAGAGAGAGAGAGAGAGAGAGAGAGAGAGAGAGAGAGAGAGAGAGAGAGAGAGAGAGAGAGAAAGAAAGAAAGAAAGAAAGAAAGAAAGAAAGAAAGAAAGAAAGACAGACAGACAGCTTCTGGTCAGAAGGGTAATCTTCAAGGGGTGTCAAAATATTTGCTCCTGCTGGACAGCTGACATTCTTGTGTGTTTTTACCAGTACTGGGGCCTGAACACAGGTCCTCACACATGCCAGACAACTGTTCCAACCCTAAGCTACATCTCTACACCTTTATTTACTTACTTATTCATTCATTCATTCATTCATTCAGAAACAGGATTTCATTCAATTGCCCAGGCTACCTTAAACTGGGGTCATGGTGCCTCGGGCTTGCAAGTAACTGGGGTTATAACCATCTGCCACCAAACCCTGGCTATTTCTACTTTGTAAGCATTAAAAACTTGACAAACTAAGCCTGGTGGGTCATCCCCATGACCCTAGCACTCAGGAGGCTGAGGGAGGAGCACTACTGTAAGTTCCAGGCCAGACTGGGCTACATAGTGAGACCCTGTCTTAACAAATAAACTACACAAATCTCTTCCTCATGAAAGAAAGTAAAATTGACAGATTCAAGCACATATCCTACTACCACAAAATAAAGCATAATGAACTTGCATGTTTTTAGTATAATACCTATACTTTAAAAAATTTTTGAACACTAAACATGTAAATATGACTTAAATTGCACATTACCCCATCAGCAGGAAAGCTGGTTAGTTGAGAACTCTAAAAGTTAAGAGCAACTGCCAACTAAACTAAATTAGAAATAACCAGAAGGTATCTCTGAAGTTTAAAATATATGGCAAAACATTTAAAAATTTACAAAAATGTAACCTATACACAATATTTTGGGGCAAACCTATTTTGATACCTGATCCAAACTTCTACTAGGCAGAGAAATGCTTCTCTACTTTTTTTTTTTTTTTGGCAGTATCAGGGATTGAACTTAGACCTTGCACTTGCCAGACAGATGCTTAAGCCACAGAGCTATCTTCCCAGCCCTACCTTCATTCCTTAAATACACTTGATATTTGTACTTCTTAGGCAACATGTGGAACACATACCTTCTACCTTATGTTACAATTATTAATACAAAATAAAAACTCTATAGAGACAAAAAATGTGTCCTTTTTTTCCAGTTAGATTTTATTGGTACATTTTAGATATACATAACCACCTTTTTTTGTTTTGGACAGGGTCTCACTATGTAGCCCAGGCTGGCTTCAAACTCATGGTGATCCTCCTGCTTCAGCCTCCTCCTGAGTGCTGAAATTACAGGTATGCACCCACTATACCCAGCAAGGAAGTGCATCTTAATCCATCAAGTCATCTAAGACAGATAATAGTGCCTTGTACATGATAAATCCTCAATAGTTATTTTTTTTTAAAACAAGTCATATATATATATAAAAAAGATGCCAAATGCGACAAGGCAGGGCCGGTGAGATTGCTCAACTGTCTAAAGCACCTGCTTAGGCAAGCTTAGGCAGGTGCAGAGGACCAGGTTCCAGGGCACCATATGCTGCACCAGCCCCACACTCAGGGCAGGGCTGAGCAGGCCAAAAACAAAAACAAACAAAAAAAGACAAGGTAACCTGTCACTGACATTCTCAGATAATTTATTAGACTGTGTTTGGTTTTGTTTTATTTTGTTTTGTTTTGCAGAACCAGGGATTGAACTCAGGCCCTTGCGCTTATTCCACTGAGTCATCTCACCTGGTTTTGTTTTGTTGTGGTATCAGGAATTAAACCCAGGTACTGGGCTGGCCAGACAGCTCAGTGGACTAAAGCACCTGCTTAGGCAGAGCACAACAGCTGGGGTTCGATCCCCACTGTGCTGTTTCCCTGGTGCGCTGAGCTGGTGATTAAGACTGGGCGTGGTGGTGCACCTGTAATCCCAGCGCTTGAGAGGCTGAAAACAGGAGGGTTACTAGAGTCTGATCTGTGTAGTGACTCTGTAGACCCTGTACTAAAAATACATAAAAATAAATAAACAGAACAAACCCAGGCACTTGTGTATTTTAGGCACACACTATACCACTAAGCTATGGCTTTTATTTATTATTATTATTATTGTGTGTGTGTGTATGTGGTACCAGGGATTGAACTCAGGACCTTGTGCTTGCCAGGCAAGCCCCTATTCTATTGAGCTATCTCCCTGGCCCCTTTATTTTATTTATTTATCTTTTAGACAGGGTCTCACTAAATTGCCAAAGCTAGGCATCTCTTTTGGTCCTCCAGACTCAGCCTCCTAAGTAGTTAAGACATGGAACTCTTGGGCCAGGGAGATAGCTCAGAGGCATAAACACCTATATGGCAAGCACAAGAACTCGAGTTCAATCGCTGGTCCCACATGCTGTGCACTCTCCATCCCAGCTCTCCAGGCATGCCATTGGCCCCAGATGCTGGGGCCCACAGAGCAGCCCAGCATACCTGTGATCCCGGCACTCAGAAGGCTGAGATAGGAAGATCTCTTTGAAGAGATCAGTCTGGCGGCCACAAACACCAAGCCTGCCCAAACTACATAGTGAGACCCTATCTCAAAAATAAAATACAAGAGCCGGGCGTGGTGGCGCATGCCTGTAATCCCAGCACTCGGGAGGCTGAGGCAGGAGGATTGTTGTGAGTTCGAGACCAGCCTGAGCTACAAAGTGAGCTTAAGGCCAGCCTGAACTGCATAGTGAGACCCTGTCTCAAAAAGACAAAAAAAAAAAAAAAATACAATAAAATAAAAGATACAGGCTCTGTGAATAACCAATCAGGACCAATTTCCTATTTCTATACAAACTAACTTAATGAAAAACAATTATTCTCTAAGGCTGGGCACGGTTGCTCACATTTATGACCCTAGCTACTTGGGGAGCTAAGGGAGGACACTGACAAGCAAAAAGTGGGCTACATAGGAAGACAACAAGGCAGAAAGCATCAATTATTGAAACTGTACTATAATTCAGCTTTAAAAAATAAAATAAGTATACAGCTACATTCTCTTAATTCATTGATTAGAGACATCTGCTCTAATGGTGTTTGTAAGTAGAATATCAAGAATGCACCTTACATGACAAAAAACCACTATGAAAACAATATGCAATGTATTAATTATTGAATCTATCCTGCTAATTTGATTTGAAACTGTCTCGTTGCTATTTGTTCTTCAATAAAAAAAGTGGGCTACATAACAAGACCCTGTCTCAAAAAAATAATAACTATTATTACAAAGTAACTCCTTTGCATTTGACTCTGGGTGATTATAAAATAATCCTATAAATTATGGGTCCTGTATTAAATACATATTTTATTTTCCCTTGTAAAATAAAATAATAATAATAGAAAGAACATGAGGGGCCAAGTACAAGGACCCAGGATCCCCAGGACCACATGCCATACCAGTGCTGAAACTGAAACCAGGTATGATGGCGGACACTTACAACCCTAGCACTGGGGAGGCTGAGATGGGAGCATTACTATGAGTCTGAGCTGTATAGTGAGATCCTGTATCAAATAAATAAATCTTTTTTTTTTTTTTTTAAGGAAGGCCATGAAAGCCCTAATTTCCATTCCCCCTACCATCAGAACAAAAGGTATGCGTGGTGGCACACATCTGTAATCCCAGCACCAGGAGGCTGATTCAAGAGGATAACTGAGAGGTCAAGGCCATTCTGGGCTAGAAGTCGGGGGTGGGGAGACGGCTCAGTGGAATAAGTGCTTCCGTGGCAAGCACAAGGGCCTGAGTTCAATCCCCGGTTCAGAAAGAAAGAAAGAAAGAAAGAAAGGAAAGAAAGAAAGAAAGAAAGAAAGAAAGAAAGAAAGAAAGAACAGCCTGAACTGTCTCAAAAGACCCTGTCTCAAAAAGACATAAAGAAAAAAAAATTCTTTAACATGTACTCAAACCATTCAATTTTCTGTTTTCTGTGGGGTTTTTTTAACCTAAAAAAACTTTTCACTATGGAATATTCCAAACACATGTAATAGCAGCAAGAATAAAATTAGGCTCAGCTTTATAAACTCACTGGTCATGATGTGATGAAACCATGTTTCCACCCCTCAGCTCCAACAGCTCCAGCCCCAGCCCACCCATTTCTTCTCTTTAAGCTGCACTGTGAAGAAATTCTTATTTATCTTTCCTACCAAATACCGTATCACTGAAGTCACTAGGTTAACTCCGTACAATAAATACAAGTCCCTAGACAAAAGGCTCTGTCTACAACGGTACTAGCTGGCACTTGCTGAAAGGTGATGTACATGGCCATCTCAAGGCCTTCACTGACATTTTCTGTATACATCTCTGCACCACTCATATTCACCCATGGAGTCTCTCTAAACCTCACCACAGCCTCTGCAAGGGCAAGAGAAAGAAAGTAGAGAATCAAAGCATTTTCTGCCTGGTGCAGTGGCACACACCTACAGTGCCAGCAGCTTGGGAGGCTCACAAGTGACTCACAGGTTCAAGGCTAGCCTAGAAAATTTAGCAAAATCATGTCACAAAGTAAAATAAAAAGAGGTAGGGATACAGCTCATCATTCCTGGGTTCAATCCCCAGTACAAGGTACAAAATCTCTAAGATGAATGTTATTATATATATCTAATAAGTACTAGCAAATTTTTAAAAAATCCTCAGTACAGACAAAAAACAAAAACCCCTCCCACTGTAAGTGCTAATGAAGATACTTTCCATTAGAATGTAAGAGTCCAAAGACAAATAAGTAAATCTTATGAATATTTCACAAGTCAATAAGTTCGTTCTTAATGAAAAAGAAACAGGTTCCCAGTCATTCAGCAATCCCACACATGCCCTACAACATCAAGTACAAGATTTCTCAAAGTCAATTTTATATAGGAATTTTTAGACTTCTAAGCCTCTTTCTAAATTATAAATAGGGATCAGAGAGGTGTGAAAATTACAAATAGGAAAAAGGGTGTGAGCATGACCTTCTCTGAAGCAGTCCTGCATCTAAAACCAATCTGTGGAAAAAAACCTTTAAAAGGCATCTAGGCTGGGCATAGTGATGCATTTCTGGAATTTGAGAACTCTGGGAAGCTGAGGCAGGAGTACCACAATTGCAAGCCCAGCCTAGACAACTAATGGAGGCCCTGTCACATAAATAAATAGTCCGGGGATGTAACTCAATGCAACGGCCTTTCCCCCTGCCCCAAAAGGCAACTTGTTCACCCTCCTGTGTCACCAACAGGTAGTCCTGCAGGTTTTGATTGAGAGAACATTTCTCCTAGGAGCATGTTTATTCACTCTCAAGTCCATTTTCCTCTGTAACGTGGCTCTAAAAACATCCTAGATGCCATGGACTGGTTCTTCTTTTGGCCCCAACATCCCTTCAGCATGGTTAGTATGGAGCTTTCCCACTGTTGAGACCTCCCAAGCAGTCAAGCATGACGGCATACACCTTGACTGCAGCTACAGGGGACGTCTGAAGCCAGCATGGATTAGGCTAGCAAGACCTTGTCTCAAAATAAAAAACAAAAAGGCTGGGGATGTAGCTCAGTTGGTAGAGTGCCTAGATTGCACCCCAGTACTCCTAGAAATCATGGTGTCTCTGATTTGCTTTCCCTGGTATCCAGCATCCCCATCGAACTCAAAGCAGGCAATGCACTAGGAGACATGAAGACACTCCCAAGAGAAAGATGAATTTCCATAAAACACAACTGAGCACAGAATCATATAAGTTTTGGAAATGCAAAGTCCTGGAACCACTTACTACCCTTGCCACCAGAAATGGGGGCACAGAGGGGTGGCACAGGAGGGTTGAGTTCAGAAATTTGAGATCAGCCCAGGCAACACAGTGTGAGTCCATAAATAAAAATAAGCATACTTTCCACTACTGTAAGAGCTGTCCCAATAACATTTCTGAGCAGTACATTTGTGGTCTGGAATCTTAAAAGGGGCAGAGATAGGGAGTAAGGTTCTTTGGTTTGAATGTTAAGTAATTTTGACTACAGGTTTAAAAGTTGTCAAGATATAAATCTTATAGATAACAAACACTGTCTGACAGAAGTAGATCAAAAGTAACTTGTGGCCAGGGACATAGTCAGTGGCATAAAAGCCTGCCTGGTAAGTGTAAGGTCCTGAGTTCAATCTCCGGTACAAAAAAAAAAGTAACCTATGTCATTTGGTTACTTTCCATTACTTCACTGACTCTATGTGATTTTCAAATTTTAAAAAAACTGTTTTGTTACTATTAACAGTATTTTAAAATATTTTCCAAAAAAAAAGTATGTGTGCTACATGTCAGGGTGATGGCACATGCCTGTAATTCCAGCACTCCGGAGGCTGAGGCAGAAGGATCACTATGGATTCAAGGCCAGTGAGACCTTGTCTCTCAAAACCAAACAAACAAACACCCAGTTGGGCATGATGATGGTGATGCACACCTGTAATGTCAACATTTCAGAGGCTGAAGCAGGAGGATCACTGTGAGTTTGAGGCCAGCTTAGGCTACACAGTGAGTTCAAGGACAGCCAGGGTTATATATTATATAGTGAGTTCAAGGCCAGCCTGAATAACAGACCAGGATTATCTCAAAATAGAAAGAAAGAAAGAAAGAAAGAAAGAAAGAAAGAAAGAAAGAAAGAAAGAAAGAAAGAAAGAAAGAAAGAAGAAAAGAAAAGGAAACAAACCCACCCAGAGCTAGCCATGGTGGCATATTCTTATAAATACAGCACTTAGGAGGCTGAGGCAGGAAGACTATTATTTGAGCCCAGCCTGAGCTCCAGACACTGACCTTTCCACCTGTGTTAGTAGGGTCAAGCCACACCCCTCACCATCACTGGCAGACCACCTCTCATCCACTCTGCTCCCACAGGATCCCTCAGGAAAAACTTATTTTACACACATATTTCAGTTGAATCTAAATTTTGTACATAGCTGGGCAGGGTGGAATCACAGCACTCAGGAGGCTGAAGCAGGAGGATTGCTGTGGGCTGGAGACCAGCCAGGGTACCTGGGTGGGGTGGGAGGTATGGTCTGCCTTACCTCAGAACACTGGGCATCACCAGGCTTGGGAACAGCTGTACGATAGCAGCCACTCAAGGCTTTGCTAAAATGATTAGTGTCCATGTTAATGTTCAAATTATTTTCAGCTAAGCCAAATAAACTCACAAAACATCTCACACAAGGAGCCCCACTCAGAACTTCAACTGTGAAAGGACACTTTCACCGTCCTCACGGGTGCACAAGATGCCATGTGATATGTTGTGGCCAAAAGCTGAGGGAATTTTGGTACTCTGACCAGAAGGCAGAATAAGCACCAGCTGTTTTTTTTAATTTTAGGTACTTGGGACTGAACTCAAGGCCTTCACATTGAGCTACTGCCCCAGCCCACCTTTTTTTTTGAGAGAGAGGGAGAGAGGTTCTCCCTAAACCCAAGCTGAGCTCAAACTCATGATATTGCTCCTTCAGCCTCCTGAGCGCTGGGCTTACAGGCCGGGGCCACTGGGCCCAGTGGAATCACTACCTTCTAACTAAAACATTTTTTTAGATTCAGTTGTGTTCATTTTCCTCACAATGAGAAAAACCCATCACAAGTCTGCCTAGCCTGGACAGGGAGAGGGTGCCTATGCCAGTGTTGGCAAAGCTTTTAGAACTTTCAGCGATAACAGCCCACTGCAGCATGCATATGGCTCCTCACCACTGGCACGTACTGTCCTCTAAGGCCCCTGGGAGCTCCAGACACTGTGTTAGAAGGGTCAAATCACACTTCTCACCATCAATGGCAGACCACCTCTCATGCACTCCACTCCCACAGCCCTCTCTCAGGCAAGACCTATTTTACATACATATTTCAGTTGAATCTAAATTTTGTATAAAGCTGGGCATGGGGTAATCCCAGCACACAGGAGGCTGAAGCAGGAGGATCGCTGTGGGCTGGAGACCAGCCACAACTACAGTGCTCAAGGCCAATCTAAACTGCATAGTAAAACTGTCTCAAAAAAAAAAAAAGTTCAATGCTAGGTTCAATCCCCAGTACCAAAAAAGAAAGAAAAAGAAATAATTAAAAAAAAATTAAGAATAAAGAAAAAGAAATAACCTTTCAGGGTTAGGAGTGCAATTGTAGTTGAGCACTTGCCTAGCATTCAAGAGGCCCAGTGTTCATTCTCCAGCATCACAGCTAAGGCAGGCTCTCAATATGTAGCTAGTTCGAGGCTAGCTGGAGCTACAACAAAACTTCTGCCTCAACCTTCCAATTGCTCAGATTGCAGGAGGATGCTACCACACCCAGTAAAAAAATTTAAAGTAATGTTTGCATTAGTAATCACTAATGAGAGTGAATTTAGTTTTTAACCACATTGTGGTTTATATAAATATAAATCTTAAAACTAATTTCTGGAAGAAAATGATCTATTTAGTCCTAGCCCGAATGTCAAGATGGCAGCTTTCCAATTGACAATTACTCTCTTTTTTGGAGGGAGGGGTTGGTACTGGGGTTTAAATCAGTGCTTTGAGCATGCTAAATTAAGTAAGCATGCTACCACTAAGCTATATCCTCAGCCCTTTTTACTTTGAGGCAGGGTCTTGCTAAGTTGCCCAAACTAGCCTTGAACTGTGGATCCTCCTGCCTCAGCCTTCACAGTAGCTGGCGTGTTTGTTTAAACTATATTTTACACCTACTGAGTGTTTCAGAGTCTTAAAATCCATTGCAGCTAATATATTATTAATTACAACATGTGCACTGTAATACTCACTTTTCAAAGACTTGCAAATTATAGTTAAATAACTTATCCAAGGTCACCCAACAAGTCAGTGACATAGTTGGGAGCAGCACTAAAATTACAGCCTCCAGACAACTAACTGCTGCACTTTCCCAGTTCCAGAAAAGAGAGGAAAAGTCAAGCTATTTATTTTAAGAAACTTCTAACAATATACCCCAAGTATAAGTAACAGTATATTTATTGTAGTCCACGCAAACGAGGATTCACCTTGAATAAAAAAAAAAAAAAAAAAAAAACTGGAAACATTGTAGATACTTTTGTCACAAGCAAAACACTGTACTGCTTCTAGATTTATGATGTTCACTCCTCAACACGGAGTTTATTTTCATGCTGAGCATTTATGAATTCGTCTGTTATCACCTTGTCCCATCCTGAAATGCTAATTTCCTAAGAGTCAAGTCAAAGTTCACCATCTCAAAAGTAGGCAGTTCTCACAACATAGTTACATCGCCAATGAAAGAAAGGCTCTAATAAATTGCTACTTTTAAAGATACCTTAAAACATGATTACATGCTTCACAGAACTGCTGTTAGATCGCTCGCCTCGCCGAGGAGGAAGGCTCTTTTAAAGTAGCTCGTAAGGCATATCCCTCCCTCTTGGGACACAGCCTGACTTGCCAAACAAGATCCACCTGGGCACGCTCTCCCAGAGCCCCTCCAAGCAGCTCAGCCCGCTGGATACATTATTTCCACTCCCAGCCCCAGTACTCAGCCTTCACCGACCGCAAGGGAGAGGAGGACCCTCTCTCTACTCTTCCGGCAGACTGTTCCCTCCGCGGAGACAATGACAGCCGTCCCTCCCGCGGAGGATTTTGGAAATACAAAGTGCCAACCACAGAAGGAGAGGTTCTGAGGAAGTGTCAGTGCGGCAGCAGGTGGAGTGCCCTGCGTGCCGAGCAGGTCCTTTCTGACCTAGTCTCGGTCCTCCGCCTCCCAGGCCCGGGTCCGCCTTAAAGACTTTTCTGAGCCACCTAGCACCCTGACCTCCTATCCAGGACAAGATTCCCACCCTCCGGGGCGCCAAGGCGATGGGAGCAGACAAGCCGGCCACGCCACCTCTTCCGGGGACCTGCAGGCCCGCTCCCCGGCCGTGTCACAGCCTGTCGGACCCTGCCCAGAGACAGGGAGCAGGTCTCCTCGGGGCTCCCCGGCCGGAACCCCGCACGCCACGGCCCCGTCCCCCACCGCCACCCTTCTCCAGAACCCCTCTCCTCAAGAGTACCCCAGTGGAGTTGCCGGCCCACTCAAAAGTACAGCGACGGCCACCCCCACTGGTCACCCTGGGGCCGCTGTCACCGCCCTACTCCCAGCCTCTGCCCGCGCCACTGGCGGGCCCCGGTAACGCCCGGGTCGGTACCTTGCGGACCCCCTTGTAGATATAGAAGTAGAGCTCCCGGCCCACATTGAAGCAGAGGCGGTCGCCGTTGCCAGACTGGTCGTTGAGGTTTACGAAGGAGACGCGGACAGGGTTGGATCCCTGCGAGTTGAAGGGCACCCGGTTGGGCCGGCTGTACTCCGAATGCTGCAGTTGCTTGTACAGACCTTCCCGGGTGGTGAATTGGGTCTTAATCTCGTTCATCTCCTTCCCTCCTCCCTCCGTCGCCATCTTGGAAAGCAGCGTTCATCCTGCCCTAAGTGCCCGGATCACGCCCACCGCGCAGGCGCCGTCCCAGGCGCTGGCCCCGCCCCGTCCCTTCCCCTTGCCCCGCCCACCCTCGAGCCGGCCTCAGGAGGGCGGGCCGAAGAGAAGGGGCGGGCTTGTTTACGCTAGATCGCGCACGCGTGCTCACCTGGTGCGCTGCGCACGCCGGCGGATGGCCCCAGGCTCCGCCCGCGAGCGTGGTGCGAAGCGGGTGAGGCGGAGCCGCGAGGGCGGGGGCGGGGGCGGGGCGGGGCGGGGCGGGGGCGGACCGGAGCGCGCTGCTCAGCGGTGCCCAGGGCAACCCTGGGGTTCTCTCCGGTGCCGGACCGGAGCCTCCGCCCCTCCTCGGGTCCACGTCCTAGGAGGCGTAGCGCGTTTTGAGGTGGGGAGAGTGAGGAGTTGAGTTTACAGTTTTCTCTGACATAATCTATCGGTCCCCTTAAAGAGGCGGACGTGAGAACCCTTGAAATACCAGGATATATTCTAACGGCAGTCCTAATCTCCGGTATTTTATTTTGCATCAAAAATATATATTTATATTTATGAGTCATATTGGTGAATAATGATGACCTGAATGATTGAAAGTCATCAATTCGCTGTTTTTCCTACTTATGGAGAGGGAAGAAAATACTTTGGGTGGGGGAGACCTCATCAAGCAAGAATTGACTCTATATACCTCATGTATTCTTTTTTTTTTTTTTTTTTTTTTTTTTTTTTTTTTTTTTTTTTTTT
>PVKA01024554.1:0-34512 GCA_004027165.1 Ctenomys sociabilis | reverse complement strand
AAAAAAAAAAGTTCAAATACCCTGGTCAAAGTTCATTGCATAGTTAATGGCTAAAAAAAATTATCTGTTTTGTACTCTAATGTTTTCTTTTCTTTCCGATATAAATTTGTAGTTGGTACTCCAGAAAGGGTGTTAAATCATACCTTTAATTAAATTGTTTCAACTAGAAAAGTGTCATTTAAAATATAAAGCTAAAAAGGCTTAAAGTGGAAAATAGAAATGTCAAGGTTCTAGAATTATTTTTATCTTTGACACAATAGCTTCAAGATCTAGATAAAAATATAATAGCTCACCTAATTAATACTCACTAGTCTGACAAATTATTAGACTTTCATCAGTGTCTTCCGCTGGATAATTTAGTGAAATCATCTGCAATGTCTTTGACTCTCAGATCTCTCATTTTGATTTTCTGAGTTTCTGTGATAAGACTGACTTGTGCAAATACACTTGCTGCTGTGGGCTATAGAGACTACAATGAAAAGCAAAGTTCAGGGAGGAAAAACATATATCATCCAATGTCAACCTACAGTACTGGACTTTATACATCACAGGAAACACAATGCAGCTCCCTTGTAGAAATTATGTCAACACTCACATTCCATAGTCTATGGATTCTCAAACTGTAGTGTGCATCAGATTGACAGAGGGCTCTGGCACATGCAGATTCTGAGACCCTCGCTTAGATCTCTGATGCAGAATTTGCACTAGCTTTCAGGTTTTGTAATCTAGAAAAACACTTCATGTGCCAGGCCTGTATTGGCATCCATTCTTTTAGTTAATCACTTTTTTAAAGTTGGAACTATAAAAATATATAGATATGGATTAGAGAGATACTGATATTTTTCCCAAACAAAACACAATTTTCTTGAGTTAATTACATATCTACTGAGCATTACTTTTTTCCTATAAGACCCAAGAAATCATGATAAGAAAGAGATGTTGTTTACTTATTTCAGTGATCATTTACTCAAATAGAAGATGAAGGCAATAAATACAATTATGAAAATACAATAATCTAGATATTCAAAAATTATTTAGTAAGATAGCATACAGTGGACAGGTGCCCAGAGCTGGTGTTCCAAGGATGTTTGATCAATGACTTTGGAAGGTAATACTTTTTAAATTAAGACCTAGAACAAAAGATCCAAGGGCAAAGCAAGTGAAATGAGATTAGAGAAGATACATGTTGGAAGGAAGTTCAGATGTTATCATAAGCAATGGGAACAACAAGTAAAAATATTGTCTTTACTTCCCAATCTAAATGTTTGCACTAATGCCAGGAGCATAAGAAGTCTTCTATATATACTTACTGTGAAATAAATAAAAATTCTCAAATAAATGAATGAACAATTTTATTTTATTAAAACTATTATTAAATTTATTTTATTTTAAAAATTGTGTGTATGGCTTTCAGTGTGTATATACATCACTTATGTAAATAGAGATGGCACTATTTTAATAGATTTTATTTAACAAATGACAAAATAGATGGTAAACTTTTGTGATGAACTACAAAGACAATCACTTTCATATTCAAATTAGAATATAACAATAAAAAGAGTATTGTCAAAGATATTTTCTTATTGTTGGAACAGAATACCTGACACCCAATATTACAGAAAGAAAGATTGATTTTAGCTCAGAGCTTGTAATAGTTGCAGTCTGTAATGGACTGTTCCAAGGGAGGGAAGCATGGCATACTGTCTTCCCAGAGGAGAAACAGTCCATGGTAGGGTGGGAAGGAGACAGCGAAGTGAGGCAGCAGAAGCAGCAAGTCCTCATCCCCTTCATTCCTTCCAGCTACAAGCCTTTTCCATAGTGCCACCCACAAGCAGGGGCCTGCCCATTATACTGATCTAGAACTATGATGAAACAGTTACTGGACTACAGCACCCCATGCACCCTTAATCTCAGTATCACATGCCCTAATTCCAGCCACCTCAGTGAAGCCCTGCCTATGAGCATATCAGGGAGTCTAGATAGAAGCCCTACTAGACATGTGATAGGGTGTAAGAAACTACAGGGCTCTGAGACCCAAGGTAGAGATAGAGATAGTTAGAAAGCATTATTAGCCTGCATTACCTGGAAGTGCTTAATATTTTATTGTAATTATAAGACCAAAGTACTTGAGTACTTGTACAGAATTCTGTCTAGAAAGTATAGGGGCAAAATAAAGTTCCAGGCAAGGTGAGGCTATTTTCTTTTTTAATATCTGTTAATCATGTCTATAAACTTGGTGCATTTTCTCTTTACAGTTTAATTACTATTAAATAAAAGTATACTATTCAGTGTGTTCTGTTCTCAAGATTTAAAGACAAGGACATTTTAAACAAATTTCCTTCTCAAGAAATATTAGTTTGAGGCCAATTTGCTATTATTTGTTTTTTAATTTTTTATTTGCCTGTATGTTTATAAAAGTAATAGTGTGAAAACAAATAAAAAGAAAAAATTCAAGCAGAAATAAAAACAAATATTTTAATGCCTTTACTCATCCTGCTTCATAACAACAGTTTAGCAGTAACGTTCTTGACCTTCTCTATGGTGCTTTAAATTTTAGTCTGTTGTCCACACTAAAATCTGACAACAGAATAAGGTACAGGATTACAAGATAAACCATGAGGGGACTTCACTGACCTCATAAGAAACATAAAGTACATGTGTTGGTATATAAGTCTTGCTCTATCTAGGTCTTAACCATCCAGCAGACAAGTATAAAAATGAATCATACATTTAAAAATATATCATACATAATATTAAATTGAGCAGTAAGTGGCTATGGTCGACAACTTCTTTGGATAACTCACTATTATTGTGGAATGCTGTACTGTGCTGGATTGTGTTGTGGAGTTCAAGCACCTAAGTTAGTTGAATGACAACGGAGTGCCCACCTTTGACAGGTGTAGACAAAGGAAGGTGTATAGAAAGGAAGAATCATGATGTGTGTATATGGACAGTACAGTTGGGATAGATAATGCTGTGCTTCTACATAATTCTATGAGAGGCAAGATTTGCACTAATGGTGGTTGAACAGGATATTATGTTGGCTTCTAGTACTATGGACAACCATTAGGAAAACATCAAGGTAGAAAGTATTAATTATTGAATCTTTGATGTAATTCAGGTATAAAAAATAAGATATGCAAAGAGCTACACTCTCTTTATTTACTGATAAGAGACATACGGTATAATAATGTGGGTAAGTATGATATCATGTATGCATCTTCTGTGATACCAAAACATTATGAAAACAGTTTGCAATGTATTAATTTATCAAATCCATCATGTCAAGGTATCTTAAAACTATCTGATTGATATTTGTACTTCAATAAAACAAAAATTAAAAAATAAAAAATAAAAATAAATGTCTATAATGCAACAGAAAAAAGAATAAAATAAAATAAAAAGCAAAAATAAAAAATAAAATAAATACAATAAAATAACTTTTCATCATTTTGAAAAATAAAATAAAATCTGACAAAATGGCTAATAAAATTTAATTTTCTTGTAAATTATTATGGCTTTATATGAACATGATAGTGATCTATTTAAAATGTTAATATTAACTCACTAATAAGAAAACTGGCAAGATGTTAATAATTAATTTACATAAGAATATAATAAAAACATGTATTGATGATCAGAAATAATGACATTAATGTGCAAATGGAAGCAAAACTGTCTCCTTCAACATAAGGACATTAAATTGAGTCTTTACAGAACAAAATGAGCTTCTCTGTCAACAACATTTCACATTCATATAAATTATAATTTAGATTTCTATAAGTACTCTGAAAGAATATAACACTAGAATTGGATAACCAAAAATAAGTGTGCACTTGACAATGTACAATTTTCCCTTTAAACAAATTTCTCACTGCAAAGCAAATGGAAAAATAATTATTATACCTATCTTGTAGGTATAATAATTGTAGGTAATATTTTTCAGCCAGCTTATAAATTTGCATGCATGGTAACAAGTACAGATGTTCCTGTGTCCTAACTTTTTTTTTTTTTTTTTTTTTTTTTTTTTTTTTTTTTTTTTTTTTTTGTCTTTTTGAGACAGGGTCTCGCTATGCAGTTCAGGCTGGCTTTAAGCTCACTTTGTAGCTCAGGCTGGTCTCGAACTCACAACAATCCTCCTGCCTCAGCCTCCCGAGTGCTGGGATTATAGGCATGCACCACCACGCCCGGCTAACTTTTGATCTCAGTTTCTATTTAGAGATGTTCGTGCACAAAACCAGATGCTATGAATAAAATATACTTTTATTCACACCACATTGAATAGGACTGATAGTATCTATTCAAATTTCTCATGGTGGTAATCATTAATTCAATGCCTTTGTTACTCTTGTTACAAAAAAGTTAACAGAAATTTTTGTATTACTATATTATTTTAATAATTCTACAATAGGCAGTTAAATTTGATAAAAGCTAATGGGCAGTTTCACAGGGCATAGAAGGAAAGACCACAGCAATCCTGTGCTGGATGAACATTCACTGAACACCAGGACTCAAGACAAGCATACAGGAAGCAGGCCTCCATGCCTCCATGAGGGAAGAAGCAGTAACTTGAGGCTATACTGTACATGGTATCAACTGGACCAGTGAAGTCCAGACAAACATCCATCTCCAACACAGGTTACCACAGCATCTGGATGCATGCCTATCCAAATAAATGCCTGTGTTTTTCTTAAGTACTCTTGCAACATGACCAGCTTCTCTATTGGACCAATATTAGCCAAGTGCCTATATTTGTTACCTTATTAGTCTGTTACAGTTGGACCCATATTATACTCATCTGATGATGTTCCTGCCTTGTTATTTGCTCTATAAAATATTCTTGGAGAAATGACACTGTAACAATAAGTTTCTGGACCTATCCTGTTTCTCAGAAGCCATCTCTCAGTAATGTTTCCCACTTTTACCATCCACTATTGCTTGAAATTCTTTCTTCAATTTCAGGGGACATAATATTGGTGCATCTGACACCTAACAGATTGAGAATTATATTTCTCCTGTGCTGTTTCCATTTATGCATGACAAATTTCTGCAATTTGTTTGGCCAGCTCAGCCCACTCTAAGAATGGAGCTGGTGCAGAATGTGGTGCTTGCGATTTAGCTTGCCTAAGTAGGAGCTTTAGACCACTGAGCTGTCACTGGCCCTTTCCCCAAATATTTTAATCAATGATGTAGAACACTTTGTATGAATCCATATAAGCAGTACATGTTTACCTTTCTTGTTGGGGAACATCCACACATAGATCATACACTTAGTTCCCTGTCATCCTCTCTTTGTCTCTCATCTCTTGATCACCTTCCTGTTTTCTTTTTCTTTTTTTTAATGTTTTTTAACTATGTAATGTCTATATTCCTTGTGATAGTTGGTACATGAACATAACATGGCTTACTTTCTTTCTCCATACATTTTCTTTCTCTTCTCTTCCCCCTCCTCCATCAAGGGCCAGCACAGTACGAAAGTAGGAAATATTTATTGAGAAGTAGCTCCTTTTATGACTTGATGGCCTTACCCTTCGAAACATATGTCCTCTTACCTTCTATTTTGTCTATTTTTCTCTTCACTTAAACTTTAAATTTCTTCTATAATAGATACAGTACAATATTTAAGTTTGTGTGCTTCATTTATTTCACTTAAGATTATGGTCTCAAGGTGAGCACAGTTTTTTTAAGTAGGTTTCAATTGCTTGAACTATTTAGGTGGATGTGGTGGCCCAGCCACATAATCCCAGCAGTGTTGAGGCTGAGGGAGAAAGAGAACTTGAGCTTAGGCCAATCTAACCCAAGTGACAAAGAACTAAGTATTTCATTTATGTATAGAAATTCCCCAATAAGAAAGGTCTAGCAAGAAATTGTCTCAAAAATGAACAGATTTCTTGAGATACTTAAACTGTATCAGATACATTTAAATTATTGCTTGATATACCTAAACTATATTGTGTATACATACAAATATACATAATACAACCAATATTGATTATATTCTACATTTCAAGCTTACCACTATACTTAGTATACCCAAAAGTCCTGGAAAACTATTGATTTTATACATTTTTTACTCAACTACTATACCATTTATATTAGGGACTTAAAGGAAATGTTTATTTTTCCCCAGATAAAGCCCATATTTGCTGATCACTGAGAAATCCTTTTGTTATTAGAGAAAAAAAGAGCCAAAAGTACATTAGGCTGAGAAGTTTTGGTTCCCACAAATACATTGAAGCCTAATATATATTTTAAAAAAACTTAAATATAACCAGAAATGAATTATTTCAGACTACACTCTAAGTTGGTGAAGGCCCAATGAAAATTAATCAAGCAGTTATGTTACCCATGAAAGATTTGCTCCCTATTGCACATAGAGCCAATACTTTATACTAGGTAGTTGCAAAAAAGCCTTACAAGTGGCTAACCTGCAAAAACACAGCTTAGATCTGCCACCCTGATCACCTGGTTTGTTGATCTTACATTTCTCACTGCTGAGACAAGAAGAGTCAACACCCACAAGTTAAATGAGGAAAAAGAGGTGGAGATATGGCTCAGTAGAATAAGTACTTCCCTCGCAAGTGCAAGAGTCTGAGTTCAATTCCTGGTTCTGCCAAAAAAAAAAAAAAAAAAAAAAGGAACAAAGGTTTATTTAACTCATGGTTTGTAGAGGTTTCAGTCCATTATCAACTGGCCTCAAGGCAGAGCAACATACGTATCAGAGAGAACAAAACAGTTCATAGTGGGTAGAAAGTTTAAAAAAGAAAAAGCAAGAGGACATTAACAGCATCGTATTGCCCCTTTATCTTATCCAGGCTACTCACAGACTTTAGATCAGCCACCTCGAAAAGCCTCCACCTCTGACCACATGTGGTTTTGGGAAAATCTACAGAAAAGCTATTACATGGGGAATGGGTGAGGCTGGTCACAGCAATTGAGAAATTGTTTCTTGATTGCATCATGACAATGGAAAGTTTTAGGGTCCTTTTGTGCATGCAAAATGGTCATTGTGCCTCTTCAAAGGTTGTGCATTTCTATTAGGGGGTTTAGCTTGTTCTGCATGGAGGATCTGGAGATAGCAACCTGAAGAGATCATTGCCTGCAGAAGCTGGCTAATTCTGGACATATCCATTCTTGAAAAAATAATTGCAAACCATCCTTAAGTGGATTCTAGAGGTTTTCCAGGGTGACTATAAAATGTATTATTTGAGAAATTTCTGTCCATGGTGTCTGGACGTTACTTACATCAATGACCATGAAGGTCCTGCTTAGGCCATGGGCCTGGAATACTTCCAATTTCTAGGCTTTAGGTCTGCCTGATTCATAAATATATTAGTTCTTACTTGGAGTAGCTTAATTATTTTTTGCTAAAACAAATTTATTTGCTTATATTTTGTAGAGAATAAAAAACAATAAAAGATAAAAAATTTCAAAACAAAACATTAAAATAATAATCGTTGCTACATTGCATATTGTTGTCTTAAAGTACTTGTTCAGATCACTAGATACAGGAATGCAAAAACTGATCAAACAATTAGGTATTAACTGTTGATTTCAATAAACCAATAGAAATCAGTAGTACAGTTATCTTAGCTACATCATACTGCAGTAGTATATGTGCACCCATGTTTATAGCAACACAATTTGTCTTGCTAAATCTTGGAAACAAACAAAATATCCATCAACTAAGGAATGGATTTAAAAAAAGATGTATTTTTATACAATGGATTCTTAAATTTATCTTATTTTAGTTAATTAAAAATTATCTGATTTTTTTCTTAGTGCCATTTGTAGATTGTTACACACATATAAAAACTAAAATATTTTAAAGAAAGAAGTGAGAAATTAAGTGACATGACAGCATGAAGCATCTTACCTATCCCCAATGATAGCATTACTCCTAAACAAGGGAATTATCCTTCATCTAAGGTTGCTTTCTGCTCACTCACTAGTTCTACTGTCTAAATATAGTCTGACACACCCATTTTCCCAGAATCTGCAGGAGGTGTCTTCTGCCAGGTCTTACTTTGAAATGATACTGTTTCCATAGTCCTTCTGTTAGGTATCTCATGTTTACATTCTGAAACACCCAGATTCAAAGGCATTCAGGTGGGAAGGAAATCTAAGAAATTTATTAAAAAGAAAATAAAAGCTACAGACTTTGAAAGTAATACTTTTTCCTCCTCCATCCCTATTTTCACCCACAGGGACAAAGGAGTATATAATGTTGACCAACCCTACATAAACAGAGGAAATCAGCACCTCAGGATGAATTTAAGCTCAAAGACAAAAGAAGGGGGCCAGGGAGATGGCTCAGTAGAATAAGCGCTTCCCTGGTAAAGAACTTCCCTGAGTTCAATTCCCGGTTCTGGAAAAAGAAAGACAAGAGCAGTTAAAAAAATTCCAATTGATTTCATTAGCATTTTAGTACGATTTAGACCTTATTCAGAAGAGGGTTGGGGGAGAAGACATTAAGTGTTATTGGAAATGAACACTCTGGAATTCTTGACAGCTAGGAAGGATAATAATTTTACATAATTTGTTTTTTAGGTTCATTCATTTAAAAGAGCTAACAGTTCCATTGCTCTTGGCAAAATACAACTGTGATTGCAGCTTTTCTACTCAGTGCACTGGAAATAACAGTAAATATCTCCAACTGGGAGGAAGATATTGGCTGCATTTCTATGCATGTTACACAGGCATGTTATTTTATTTCTCCTCAATTCTTTGATGGCCTAATTTCAGTAAACTTTGAAAACAAAAATAATACAATCATATAAATATTCATCTCAAATATTTTAGATACAAATTAATACATTTTTATAAGATAATAATTTGAAAAGTTGCACTAATTATGACATTGAGTACATGATGCATTTACACTCTAAAAGCAAAGGGATTTAACCTTGTGCATACTTGCAGTGCTGCATAACTTGGAGCATGGAGGTATTTGGATATGCAAGAAACAATCTATATACCCATTCCTTGCTACATTCTGTTTTCTTCAGATATCTACCCTTTCTATTCAGGGGACTCTGAAAAGCTTGATTAAGTTGCTTATACAAAGGAATTGGAGAATTAAATATTACTCACTATGTCATAACCCAAAAAGTCCATCTGTGTAGAAAATGTTCCAAAAACCCAGATTTGGAGGTGTCTTTGAGTTTTTAAATTCCTGAATCTTTCATCAAAAATAAAGTATGTATTCACTTTAATACTTTAAACAAAGTAGTCACTTTAATTCACGTTATTAGGACTACTAAATAGTAATTTTTTTCCATTCAGAGCTGGGGAAAAACTTAGAAAGGTTAATATGGAGAATCAGAAAGATGAAGAAAATGTTAATCTAGAAATGCTTAGCAACTTGGGTGGGGGAAAGGACTAAGAGCAGCAAAAGATAAAAAAATAAAAAAGAATAAATAACAATACAATACTAACTACCTTAAATTTCTTATTTCTGAGCCAAATTCCTCACACCCAAAGTCAAAGAGAGACAGGCTTATTCAGCTCTTCCATGTAGAACTGAAGCACAGGATAGGGTGGCTCCCAGGGAGGGTGGCCTGGCTGACAGGTGCTATTGGGGAAAAACAGTTCATGGTGGCCAGGAGGTGGTAAAGCCAGTGAAAGGCAGGACAAGACTCTTTCTACCCCTTATACAGTACCCAGCCTATGGGGAACAGGGCAGTGCCAAACCAAACAGTAGGCTGATTTAGTAATCACCCACCCTCAGTCCTAGCACCCTTAATCCTGGCATTGCACTGCAAATCAATCATACACTTTAGATTCAGCCAGTCCTGAAGGAGACCTACCCCCAAAAAGACTTAGGGAGAACTTCTATATACAAACCATAAGATTAACATGGTATGGAATACTATAAACTTCTATTGAAAGATTTGTCTCATTTTTAAATGCTATGTTTAAAAAACTTTTATTTCATGGTAGAAAATATATAATGACTTTTTTTTTTTCGCTGAACCAGGGATTGAACTCAGGCCCTTGAGCTTGCCAGGGCAGTGCTTATGCTACTGAGCTATCTCCCTCCCCCATGTTTATGGCAGCACAATTTGTGATAACCAAGATTCCCATCACCTGAAGGATGAATGAAAAGATGTGGTATTTTGTGCAATGGAATATAAAGAATAATAAACTTTAAGCATTTATAGTTAAGTGGATGTCACTTGAAGATGTACTCATAAGTGAAATAAACCAGACCCATAAGTGTAAATATCATAGTCTCCCTAGTATAAGAACTCAAAAGAAGAAATAAAATAGAAAGGAATAACACAATTAAAAGGAAAACATGAACTTGAGGATTAGACAACGAAGAGAGGGCAATGAGAAAAGCTAGGAAACATGACAGGGCAAAGCCATACATTTATATGCACAAGATGGTTAAGGCAATGACCCTTAGAATCTTCAGCAGGTTTTTGAAACTAGAAGTTAATTGGCAGGATTCTCACACTGACTAACTCTATGTGCTGATGCCTGTGAACTGAGCAACTGCACTGAAGATAACAATATGTAATACTAGGGCCATGCTTGGGGTGCCTGTCATTCTGGTCTTCTAAATATATACTGCTTGTCAAGACATACAAATTATTGCCATACTGTCTCTCTAGTAAATGCTTGATAAAAAAGTAGGATAATAAATGAGAACAAGAAAATGTAAACTGAAATATGAGTATATAGAAAAAGTGAAATATTAAGCAAAAGGAAAAATGCACAAGGAAATGTGAGTTATGAATGTTCTAGATCCATGTGATCATCAAAGGAAACAACTGATACTTTCTGGTGCGTTATATGTGTAAACAGTGACGCTGGGTAGATATCACAGTTCCTTTTCTCTCCTTGCTAGGAGAAAATACCCCAACACCCAGTTTGTGGAGGTTTCAGTGCATACTTAGCTGGTTCCAAGCAGAAAGACACAGGGCAGGAAGCAGCATCTTGTTTGTTTGCTTGTTTTGCAGTACTTAGGGTTGAACTTAGAACCTTGCACTTACCAGACAAGCTCTTGTTCTACTGAAATATCTCCTGGCCCCAAGAGCAACATCTCATTGCAGCAGAAAACAGCAAAGAGCAAGTAAGGAGCAGTGAGAACAATAGCAACGGAGAACAAGTCTGTCTGCATTATGCTGCACTCAGGTTATCTTCCCCAGGCTAAGTGTAACCTTTACACTTATAATACTGCTAGCACTCACACCTATAATCCCAGCTCTGGATGATGAATTTATCAAACTCTAGAAGCCACCCCATGACTGTGTAAACCTTTGAGTGGACAATTAGACAGAAACTATAGCAGCAGATTAGATTCATTTTCAGTTTCCAGTAGTTTCTGTTTCCAAGAGGTGTAGTAGGATGCTCCTCCATCAAAAGGTGAGGAATATCTGTGTATACATGTAGTGCTTGACACATTGTGTCAGCTTGAGAAGCTTAGAAGCTTAACTACCTAACTCAGCAGTTCTACAACCTGGGATGTGGAGGACAGCCCTTAGTGCTGTAGGATGCTGCTCATTGTGTCAACTTGAGAAGTTTATAAATTTAATTAAGTGGCTCATCAGGGGGCCAGCATAAATCCTCACTTTATAAGTGTCCTCAGACTGCTCAAGAGGAGGACATAGAGGTGGTGTGAGTGCTACATCCACCTAAGACATTGTGGCCTGCATACATACAAGAGAATAACAGAGGTTTGTTTTCTTCCTTTTGCTGTTGCTTTTGGTGCCTTCTGCTGACTTGAAATGCTGCCCCTGTGCCATGCCACCCTGCATTGGAGGTAGCTGATTGCAGACTGAAACCTCCATGAACTGTGATATAAATAAATCTTTCTTGCCTTAAGTTTGGATGTTGGGTGTTTTGTCTCAGTAATGAGAGAAAAGTAATCAAGACTATGATGTAATGTTTGTGTGTGTGTGTGTGTGTGTGTGTGTGTGTTTGCATATGAAGTTCAGGGAGGCAAACTGCTCAAGGAATAGACCATTGTTGAGAGTGAACAGTTTTATTTTAGGAATAGTTGGGCTTTTCCATTGCTTTACAAGTGTATATAATTATTGATTCATTAGTCTCTCTTGTAGGAGGTGTTACAAAGAAATACTTCATGGACAGCAAAAGCTATGTACAAATAACTAATTAGGATAAGCAGTAGGGAAAATTGGAATTAGATTATGTCTATAAATGAGATTTAAAAAAAGTTTCACATGTAGCGTAGAACAACACAACCAAGATTTCCCCAGGAATATGTGGATATAGAAAAGTTTTAGGGAAATATTCTTCTACTCAAGTCCTATATCTTCTTTCCACTAAAGTTTTTCAAGAAAGGAAATTGTGAAGTTTTTTTTCTCAATTCTATTGTAGCTGCATTTCTATTATGGAGTTCATTTTTCAAGGCTTAAGCATAGCTACTCTTCTGGGTTCCAGAGTTAGAAACCCTGTGGCATAAAAAGAAAGTGAAAACGAATACAACTTAGGGAAAAAAACATTTTCAATGAAAATATTTGTTGGTGGCTAGGACTTCTAGATTATTAGACATCAGAAATCCTACTGCTAAAACTGTACATTTGTAATCACTAGAAAAATAAGCTTTTGATTTCTTCTAATTCATTAAATTTTGCATCATTCCTACTTTATTACTTATCTGTTTGTACTGCTTTGTGTAGAATTCCCGCTTCCCATGACTTTGGCCATTTTGCACAACAGGTGAACCTGATCTTAGTTCAGGTTAAAGTCTTCTGATTAGTGTTTTGTAACTGACACTGACACCCATACTTAACTATATCTCATAGAAAACCTACAGAGTCAAATATCATCCAATTTTTTTTATAGTGATTCATAAAATATTCTAATGGCATAATTTATTCAGCCATTCTTCAATATTAAACAAACAGTGGTGTTTTACTGTTGGCCACTGTAAGTAGCATCATATCAGATATTCTTTACAAGGGCCATACAGACTTAATAATAAACATAAGAATTGGAATTTTGTATTCTTTCTTTTCATTAAAAGATTGAGTTTTTGAAGTTTTATGTTATTTGCCTACACATCATCCAAGCTGCATGCATTTTTCATATATATATATATATATATATATATATATATATATATATATATATAATTTGCATAATGTTTCCTGGGTCAATATTTGTACTTAATGTCTAATTGCAAATTTTATTTACATTTCCCTATATATTTGTGAAGTTTTATTGTTGATTTACAATGAAAGTGCCAATAAGAACACAACAAAATACAATTTGAAAAATCAAATGTTTTCCTAAAATCCGGGGGTCTTTCTAAGGAATGATGCACCAATGAGTTTTGGTTATAGAGAAATAAAGATGGAAGGAAACCAGTGGCGGCAGCTGGTGTGGAGTGGGTGAGGTCAGGAAAATGGAGACAGGAGCCTGCATTGCCTGGAGTCTGTTGCTCAGATGAGCAGCAGACTCTATGAACAAATAACTTGATAGGAAAAAGAAACATTTTTCATTATCTTAAAAATGCTGTTATGTTTATAGTTGGCCAATATTAATAATGTCTTTTTTCTGGCAATAAAACTTCTCTGATGCATCCATCATCAAGTAAAGAAGTACCTGATAGATAACATACTTAGTTCTGGGTAACAAGCTAAGGTCTGAGTGTGGCTAAAGGCTGACCTTGTGAATCCTGATTTCAATAGAAATGACGGGAACTTTGTAGAAGTTTCTGAGCTTCTTAGACCTCTGGCAGGTCAATAAATGTAATAAAAATCAAGGTTATTGCTAGTGACTGATTGCATGATTCTTTCATCAAGATCTGCTCTATGCAGGCTTGTCAGTTTCCATTATTATTCGAGAGCTATGCATGGGTAATATACAGGGACCCGAATATTTATAGGTTAATAAAAATGACATTTGAGTATACTTTAAAATACTATAGGAAAACAATGTGGTTGAATAAACCTAAGAATGGTAAATTGTTTGTAATTATTAAAGTCACACATGATCTCAGAGAAAGACTACTAAATATATTCATCTTTTGCATAATAAAAATTAAATATAAAGGTGACAATAAATATATAGAAGTTAGATCAAAATTTCTCTTTTTTCTTTGCACATATCTTTCTATATTTTAATTGTCTATTTATGTATCTGTGTATGTATCTATCTGCATATTCACATATAATTCTATCCCTTCTGAATAAGCTATGGTTATTTAAAACCATATTGGTGGTAGTTCTTGGAAATTGTGGGGGATATTTGTACAGATATCTGTAGGTCTTTAATAAGATCATATCTAATTAGTTATTAAAATGTAGAATTCTGCCCTCTGTACTTAAACTTGTATTCCCTCTTGCATACTCCCTTTTGGAGAAAAATAATATTCTCCTCTTTTTTGACATTGTGCTACTAAAATTTCACATTATGAATAGAGCAGTCCATTGGGTAAAATTGAGCAGTGTTTCAGAAACAAGATCATAAGTCCTCAGTAAGCTATTTTCTTAACAGCCTTAAGTTGAAGAGGATTTAAGGATTTATTCTGCCTTTCAGCATTAGCTTCATAAATACTTGCCCTCTCTTTTTATGAGTAAAGAAAGGAGTCCTTTAAGTGGATAACTCAGCACCCGGAGTGCCCTAGATTCTGTAAAACATTGCAAAGAAAAGCAGCAATTCTGTCCCTGAAGCCTCTGGCTCTAAACTCAGACAATTCAAACAATTCACATTCAGTTTTCTTCAATTAATAAAATGGGTGACTCCTGGAAATCTTTTGATCTGGAACTGCTTATTTAAAGTTTAGCAATACTAAAGGAAAGAAAAACATTTTTGAAAAGTTTAGAGGGAGGATCCATGGCAATAAGATAAGCATAAGTAAGAAGCAAATAAAAACCAGGGCAAAATGAAAGAGAAATTCTAGAAAAGAGAAAACTCACAAGCTATGTATTGGATCAAGGTCACCAAAGTGCACAATTCCCACTGAGGAACAAGAGCAAGAGCCAGAGGTGATGAGGCTCTGAGCCCACCGCCTTCTCCAGTGTACCTTTGTGCCATGCATTAGGGTGACTACAAGTTGGTAGTCTGGCTTCATTACTTTCAAGTGAATTAAAAGTGAACTTTAAAAAATACAATGTGAGAATAACTTTTGTGTGATTCTTAATCAGTATAAATGAGTCAGGCTTTCAACCAGAAGCTAAGTTAAATGTTGATGACAATTACTTCTTTGCTTGCTTGCTTGTTGAGATGTCTTTTAGTTTTGATGCATTTCAGGCCAGCCTCTTGATCATAGTTATCCTGTTTCAGTCTTCTAGGTTATGTATGTGAGCTAATATGCCTGACAAATACTAATATCTATAACAATTTATTTATGTCACAGTAGCATAGTAGCATATGTAAATTAAAGGGTTGGTAAATGTTATCCCAGCGCTTGGGAGGATGAAGCAGGAGGATTGTTGTAAGTTCGAGACCAGCCTGACCGACAACTTGGTGAAGTTGGTGGTCTGGGTTAAGAGAGCTCTTAGGGCTATAGAGGATTAACATAATGATGGTCTATGCCCATGTATAATCCAAGTGTTTCAGTTAAGACAAGACTAAGGAGTAGGCAAATGATGGGCTTGAGTTCCCTTTGATCTTTGGGGGCTATTGGGTGTTGGGGAATGCAGGCCATGGTATCTCTGAGGCATACCAGTCTAGGAATACTATGTGTGGTGTGAGTGGGACTGGAATTGTCTCAGAGTGTGTGGTTGACAAGGGAACCTCTCACTATGAGAGGTATAGAGTAGGTTGGGTTTATCAGGAAATTATGAGTTAAGAACAGTGTCTGGAGTCAGCAGGGAATGGGCCTGTCTGAAGGCATCATGAAGGTCAGCCATCACCTCCCACCATGTGGACTATAGACCTAATACAACAACTTTAGAACTCATGAAGAACATTATATGTGGTGTCCATGTCATCCAGACAAGAGTTTTTTCTTGTTGTTGTTGGTGGTGTTCTTGCCTGAGTTGTCCAGCAAGACTTAGGACTCTGACAAATCTCAGTGGGGCCAGGGATGTCAACCTCTGTTTTTTAGCAACAAGAACAAGCAGGTCAATTAGTGAAGGATCTGTCTGTAACAAGTTTTCCAGTAAGGGCAGGGAATTGGATGACTTACCACATTTCCAGTGGTCCCTGAGCTTGTAGACGGAAACAGGTATTAGTAGTGGCTGTAGATTGAGGAAGGCGAATGATTTGTGTCTTTGTTTGTCACACTTGCCAGGAAGAGCTTAGGTGGCAGCATTGTTTAGGTTCAATGTTACCTTGTCAAGGTCCTACTTTGATGGGAGTCCCAAGTGTCACAGTCAAAAGTTAGCACTGGCACATAGTTAATTTTTTTTTCTCTGATATTGAGGGCATGGAAAGTTGGATTAAGTAAGTTTCCCTGTGGGGTCTCAGGGCCAAGATTTGTATTTTCAGCTTGACATGAATGTCAGGAGCAGATCACGATATAAACTAAGAATTAATAACAGTTGCTTCTTCAGAAAAATCTGCATCTATATTAGTAATTGATTATCAGAATTTTAGCGAAGTATCAATCACCTTGAAATATAAAGTCTAATCAGAGAACTGTTATTTCTTATAAGTCGTGGACATTTAGCAGTTAAATTCTTATATAATATTAACAAAAGAGAACATGTGAAATCAATAGTCATATGTAGTAGTGCAACATACTGATGATATCATGTTGGCTTGACATGAACCTTTTATTATAAATATTTGGAGCATAAGAGAAAGGTATGAACATATTTAATGTAACAACTTTTATGTGCAAACCTTATTTTAATGTTTTGAAAAAATTATATCTTTTAATCAATGACCAAATTATTGGAGATGTCTTTTAAGGAGATTATTGAGGACCCTAAATTGATGAACAAAGGTTGGCCATCCCTCTGTTCACCAATCAAGAGCTCTATCCCACCATATCTTCCCATTGTAATGATTTTTGTTTAATTATACACTAATTTTGATATCACTTAGACCAGCTGGTAACTCAGGAAAAAGCAGGCATTTAAGTCTATATTTTAGCTCAAATTAAAAGAGGAGTAGTGGTTGACAGAATGACATGTAAACATACACATGAATGTCTTTACAAAAATCAGAGTGCACTCAAATATATTTCTGACCAGGTTAAATTATGATCTGTTTAAGTTTGTAATTATGAGAGACTACTCAGAACTTTGTAGGTCAATTAGTAGAGATCTCTTTATGAAGAATATGAAAAACAGAGAAACTTCTTATTTACAGTTACCCAATTTGAGTGGAAGGAAGCAAACTGAACAGAGCATAAGGATTAGGCACATCAAAATAGAGGAGCACTGACAACTTCCAAGTCCTGGACTTGCAGGATGGCAAAAAGGTTGTAAAGGGAGATGGGGAGGCTGTGACTTAGGGTCTCTTTTCTGTGGCTGTAACACAAGACCACCTCCCAAGGTGGCTGAGGGGCAGTGTGAATGAGGGTAAGTGGCAGGCTCAACTGGAAAGGGTAGAATAGGTGGGCTAGTATCCTGATGTCAGCTTGATAACAGAGGGAGGGACACATGCTGTTGGGGGGGAAAACATGTTATTAATTGTTTTTGTATTGATACCTGGAGGAAAATGAGCCTGGTTGTAAGTTGGGAGCAGCAAGTAACGAGAGGAATGCAGTACTGGCCAGCCAAGGCAGGTGAAAAAGGCCGGGTTGGAGGAAGAGAGCAGAGGGGGGGGGTATATCCTCAGCCCCTGAAAGTTGAGAGGTCATAAAATGAAGTAACATCTCTTGCTCTTGCTGGAGGGGCTGCAGCTCACTGGGTGGCAGCTCCCGTGGTGGGTGGGCTATGGTTGTGGCAACAGTATGGGCAGCTGCTCTGGAGGCTGTGGCTCTGTGGAGAGAAAAGAAAGTGGAGAGGACATAGGGACCTCAGATTATTTTCCATTGTGGTGACAAAAGTTATCTAAATTAATGGAGGTATCATAATCAAGAGTTCTGGAAAGGGGTGCTATAGGAGATAGTCCCATTGTCCAGTTTGCATTGTGGCCAGCCTGTTCGGCAGAAAGAAAAAATAGGCATTTGACTTTAAGGTCAGAGAAGCCTAAAGGGCCTCTAAGGACAGACTTTAGACAATCTAGGACAGAAGAATAGTTTTGAGAGAGTATTGAAGAAGAATTGTCCATGGGATTAAGAAGACAGAGTGTCAGGAAGTGAAAGGAGACTGAGGGTGACAATCTTGCTGTGGTAGTACCAAAAGGGAAGTGGGGTGAAAGCCCTCTGAGCTGATGTCCCTGGTAAGAGAGGAGGCCAAGTGGTGGGAAGGAGCAGCTTGGCTTGTCAACATGACTTTACCAGTTCAGAGGGGGACCATGGGCCCAGAGGGAGAGATAGTGGCCCACAGGAAGTTAGGATAAAATAGAAAATTAAAAAGCAGAAAAGGACATTGGTATCAGAGAAATCCTGAAAGGAACCCTGAAGGACTTCAGAGGCCATTGAGTCTAGATATGAGTTGAAGAAGTCACAGGGAAGGAGGCAGAGGTGAGCAAACCATCCAGGAACAGCATTTATCTTCAAGATGTGTCGAGAAGGAAAGAGAAAATGAAAGGACAGAAAGGAATCTCATCCAGGCTAAAGCTGGGGAGGGAGCCTTGTAGACATTCATCATTGATAAATGGAAAGAAATAGTGACAGTAGGCAGCCAGTCCCCAGGGAGAAACGATCCTGTTTGTCTGATATCCAAACAAGTTGGACAATGGGAGAGGTTTGTCTTTTGAGGTTGAACAAGTGATGAGGGGATACTCACAGTTTTATGTGTTTTGGTGTATAGGTCAGGAAGGGGGGGCCAAATCTTGCCATCCATTCAGAAGAGCTGCCAACAGACCAGGAAGGCCATGGTCAGGAGGGACCATGCATTATTCCCAGGTTTCAGCACGAGATGTTAGGTTTGAGCCCATGCAATCAACCAGACAATGTATTTTGAAGTGAGTAGAAGATTTATTGGGGACAGCAAGCAGACTGTGGAAATAGTGGACAAGGCCAAGCACAGCACTTTTAAGATTGTTTTTAGGGTGGGCTTTTGTGGGTTGAAAAAGCTGAGGTAGAGATAAGCTTTGCAGGGCTACCTGGTCTGTGGGGAACTTTCATTGTTAACAAAGGAGAGTTTCTGTGGTTGCTTGCCCATGTCAAAGTCAGGCAGACTTGTTCTGTAGTTTTGGTCTTGGCTCTGCATGGGACCAAAGGGGAGAGTTTTTGGGAGCAGTGTGCCTGGGAAACTTTGAATCCTGACCTAATACACACACACACACACACACACACACACACACACACACACATACACACACACACAGAGAGAGAGAGAGAGAGAGTCAGAGAGAGAGTTAGAGAGACAGAGACAGACAGAGACACAGAGAGATGGGCAGAGAGAAAGAAAGAGAGGAAAAGGAGAGATGGAAAAGAAGACAAAAAAGAAATTCAAAGGCAGATTGGAAATACCTATGTATTTAATAAGAGACTAACCCTTATTTTTTTCCTCCTAATGCACTCTGCTGGTTCCTTGATGAGAAAACAAGACTAGAAATGCTCTTAATTATCACTATAGAGTCTCAGTCACATTTCATTTCGTATCTACCACAGCAGGAAATATACTAGGATAGCATCTGAAAATAAATTAATATTTCTGCTTATTAAGTTAAATTTGTGACTTGGACCAATTAAAAATAGTAAACTCTGTAGGGTTTTATCTAAATACTAAGCTATATTTTTTGTTTGTTTCTTTGTTTTAAAATTTTAATTTAGTTTCCTAAACTCTCAAGAATCACCCAGATTAGTATTCTCTATTTTGGGTTTAACTTTTTTTTGTGGAACAGAATTATAATCACATAACCCTAATTTGTCAGAATAAACTGTAGATCAGTTATGCCATTTTTTAGTATCTGGAGATCATGTGACAGAATCAGAATGCAACTGTGTAATTATTACCTGAAACTAAGTCAAGTTATTCTGGTCTCAAGATAATATACAGTAAAACCTTCACAAAATGTGAAGACATGTTTCTGATATTTACATTATTGAGGACATGTTATTTCAGCATTATGTAGATCAGGATTATTAAGAAAGCATAGATGTAATACATGACTAAATAATTCATTTACATATCCAAATACTTTCTGCCCATTCAAGGCATTCAGTTGGAAGTCGCTGACCAGTTTGCCTGTCCTATCATCATTTGAAGGATTGTAGCATTCCTTACCCATTTTCACTGTCCCCAAAGAAAATTATATTTATTTCTTCAGAGTGACATATTGTTTCTGACAGAAAGACAGCATCAGGAAGATTAATCAGGTGGATTGTTCACCACAGTGGCATCCAGATTTTTTGGCCATTTCAAAGAAGATATTCATTATCACAGAATAAATAGTTACAAACCTCAAATTGTTATATGGGTTTCATGTCAGGTTCTAATAAGAACAGACACAAAATGAAGAATAAATATAGCATCCTATGAGTTCTATAATCTCCCAGGCATTTAAGTTGGATCTAGGTATTAAAGAGTTTGTGGAAATTTTACACATTATTCTGCCCTCTTCAATGCTATAAAACAGCACCCTACATATGGTAAATGTTTGGAAAATGCAAGTACTTGCTGTAGACTGGAAGGTTGGGTGCCATTCAGTTTTGAAACTGATATGACCAGGAGAGGGGGCTGCTTAATTCACAGTCATCAATAAAGGGAGGACTACCTGGCCCCTGGATGCCTGGGCACATGCACATGTACATGTGATGTTACTGCTGGAACCATTCAGTTACCACTGCTGAAGGTCATTAATAGCATACAGCAGAGCTTGGTCCAGATATCTCAGAAAATTGTTCTTTTCACCAGTGTTTGCATTAGAAAGACCCAATCAAAAAGTTCTAATTTATTTCTTGGTTTAGTTACTTTCTCTTCACTGAGACAAAATATTCAGCACATACAAAATAAAGCATGAGCGGTTTATTTGATCTCATAGCGACTGTCTACAGCTGGCTGGCTGCATGGTAGAGATGCTGTGATGGAAGGGTCTGGGTGGGGGTGGCCTGTTCAGATCATAGCAGCCAGGAAAGAAGAAGTGTAGCAGAAGCAGGGAAGGCTAGGCCTCAGATCAAGCCCACTTCTAATCATTTCCAAGCAGGTTTTATGACACATTTGGCTGTGAATTCTGAGGACAGCAGCCCTTGGATCCAGTCACCTTCCAAAAGCTGTTCTCTGCATAGACCAGCCTGGTGGGATATTCTAGATCCATCCTCAGTGCCATTTTTTTTAAGGCTTACAATAACTTACTTGAATATCTGCTCTCAGTCTATAATTACCATGGAATTAATCTCTGTTTATTGCAGGTGGTGTTCCTGATTCAAATATGAATTTTCTTGATAAAATATTTTGTGTGAGAATGTCACTTTCAATGGATTATGCACATTTTGGTTGGATGTAATAAAAATATTATAATAAAGGGAGTTTCTCCATTTAAAATGACATCAAAAACTCAATCTAAAAAGAGTTTATATATTATTAATACAAGTAAAGAAGTAGGTTATAATAAGCTTATATAGTCTAATAAGTAATACCATAAATTTGTTCTATTTTCTATGTTATTCAATATTTTCATGTGATATTTTTACATAATTTGAAAAAACCCAATTTTATCAACTCAAAGTGATTAGCAGCTTTCTAAATTTAACTTTGTGAAGCTAAAAAATTAATCTGAAAATTTTTTACAGTTATCACTTAAAAAATTTCTTAGACTTATCACTTAAAAAATTAAAAATTACTGTGATAAAAAATGAAAATAGGTACTCTATTATTTATTTCATAGTATACTCCATTTTAAAGAGATTTCACATTTAATAAAATTTCCCTAATGTTTTAGTCCACATCATGTTGACATACATATAAACTTAATTTAAGTACAAAGTATGAGTGAGAATTTCAGTTCAAGATGCATTTTCTATCATATCTAATCACTCACCCCAAACTTGCTCTGCAGCAGACTTGTGGCAGGTAGGACATAAGTCTGTACCATGTAGGACTTCAGTTCAAGGCAGATAGATGTCAATCTAAAGCATTTCATGCTCTGAATGCTATGACAGAATCAAAATTCTCCCAGGTACTCAAACCCATTCTTCGTGTGTTTTCTGTTTTTCTATTCAATAAGTCTCCAGCTGATATATCCAATTCTGGTGTTGTTACAAGAATGCATTGTCTGCTTGAGCTCCTCACAATTACTGCTTTTTCTGGGTCTTGGAACACAGTACTGTATAAGATTGCAGGGGCAAAAGGCACACTAATTACATTATACGGTTCATAAGTGTGTTTTTTTCTAAAGTTTATTAATGCATGTATTATAAATCACATTATAAAATAGTTTTCTAGCCATTTTCTCATTATAAGTTTTGCTTTTGCACTAATTTTTGCATGTATGTATTGGATTCCACAGACTTACAAATTGTTTAAGCTTCAGAGATTGTAAAATCTGACAACTTAGAAATTCTTCTAGTCAACATTATTTTGTGTCTAGATTCTGAGAAATTTTCCCATCTGATTTCCACATCTGATTTCCACTCTCCACAATAACATTGCTCACCTCCAATCCCAATTTTTACTGGCATGATGGTCTTAGTTCTAAATGCATATTTGGCAGTATGATGCCTTTATTAAAAGTGTACTGGTTATTCACTGACCACAGCATGAAATTCAAATCTGGAAGAGGCCTATATGTATTAAAATGTCTTACTGCTACACTAATGAATTATGGAAAAGTAATTCCTTATTTTTTTTGAAAAATCAATAAACTTAGTGTCTTATAATATCTGAAGTCAAAAATACTAAGATGAATGTGTCAAGGAAGACTGAGCCTCGTGGCCCCTGATGTTGCCAGCTGCCCGTTGTCCTGTTCTGTTTCCAGGGCCAGCAACAGCACCCTCAAATCCTTTTCTTCACCTGGCCTCTACTTTCCCATCACGCCTCTTTGATTGCAACGCCTCTGCCTCCTTCTTGCCCTTCTAAGCTCTTGTGATTTCATACAGGCCACCTGGCTAATACAGTATGATTTCATCAATTCATGACTCTTAATCACATCTGCATTTCCTCTTCTATCAAATTAGCTTACAAATTTTGAGCACTACGATGTGTCCCCATTGTGAGGTTATTACTTGACTTACCATGAGCAAATCTTTATCTAGTACCTCTCCGCTGTTCCAACCACGTATCTCATCATATATGCCCCCTCACAAATACATTAACCTCCAGAATAACAAAAACAAAAAGGTAATATGCTGAGCTCTTTCTCATAATGTACTCAAGCCCAGTGCTTTATAGATTCTAAGTTACTTTTTGTGACAATGTAGAAAGTGCTTATCTATCTTGAAGAGATGAGAAAACTCAGCTTTAGTTTAAGTATACACACAAAAAATATTCAGCCAGAGTAAGATCCCACTTTAGCCCTGTGGCATGAGAGTCACAGTATTCACTGCTAGTGAGCATTTCATTTATTTTTGCTTCCTCCAGAAATCCTCCCTGACATTGTAGGAGGCATCACACCTCTGCCTCCTGCCCTGCGGCTTCCCCCTTTGCACACCTCCGCCTCCTCCCCTGCAGCCCTCTCCTTTGCTCATGACTCAGCTCAACAGCAGTTCTCTGAATGTCTTTGGACATCTGTTCACTTTCCTGGTCTTCTTCTTTTTACTTTTGGTACCATATCCATTTCTGTTAAACTCACTCTACTTCATCTGAGGATTTCTTTATCTACAGGTCATACTTCAAAATATCTCAAATTCTGTGAGGATGGAGGTCACACCCTCAGTGCTCTATTTCCCAAGACCCTCCTACTGTGACTGGGAGTTTCTAAGTCACTTAACGAATATTCGTTGAGCAAAATAAAGCAGAAAGGCAGGGGGGCCTAGCATGTAGGAGCGATAAACTTGGACAGTGCAAAATGAACATAGGAATCAGACAGTGAGGTGGAGAGACAGGAAGCAGGTTCTCACTACATAGATCGGACTTGAAGTGATTCTCCTGTTTTCAACCTCCCAAGGGCTGGGATTCTAGGTAGATGCCACCATGCCCTGTCTCATTCTCTGTCTCAGCATGCCCTGGGGTTGGGGCCTACGTGGCCTGCCGGGGATCAAACACTGGCTGATGAGCTCTGCCTAAGCAGGTGCTTTAGTCCACTGAGCTACCTGGTCAGCTCAATGGCAGGATTTTTAATAAAAAATGCATATCAAATTTTTATTTCAAATTTTTTTAAAATTTAGTAACTAACAGTATATACAATTATGTTTTCTCTGATAATTCATGAAAGTAGGACTAAGAATCTGACAAAATAGTCATAATTTCTATCATGAAATAGCTTAGTATCAGGAGTTCTCTTTTGTTAACACTGTACTTCAGCAGCTTTTTCAAGCAAGATGAGATACGGAGATATTTCCATTCTATAGACCTTGCTTCTCTTGTTTTGGTTCCTAAAGAACAAAGAGAAGCTGTAGCTTTTGTACTCTTTTCTTAAGTTCTTTCAATGAGAATTCTGCATTTTTAAGAAGCACCCTACATTTTAAAAGACATTGTAGTGAAACAGTCTCATAAATCAATCACCAATCACCTAGCAAAAGTTGTATAATATTATCCCCCGAGTAGGAAAGAGACCGAAAGAGAATTTGGATTACTGTAATCCGTGATGAACTTGACCCTCAATGGAAAATGAAAGTAGCGCTCTTCCAGGAAGTTCAAGGTGTCTTCAGAAGATGACATTTCTGAGGATATAAGGACCTACCTGTCAAGTACAAAGTCCTGAGTTTGATCCCCAGAAAAAAAAACAATAACAAATTTTTTTTTTAAAAAGTGATTTAGATGAAGAAATTATATCTTACATTGTTGTGGTTGATATATTGTGTCAAATCAAGAAGTTTACAAGTTTAACTAAGCAACTCAGCAGGGAGCCTGGGTCCTACCCTTGTAAACATTCTGAGCCAGTGAAAGAGGAGACTGCAGAAATGAATTGAGGGCTACATCCGCCTGAGGGCAGGTAGCTTGTACACCTGCGTGATCTCTCTCTCTACCCCTTTCGCGCTTACTGCTTTTGTTGTCTTCCACCACCATGAACTGCTGCAGTCTCCCGCACACCTCTCTGCCTTGGAGCCAGCTGATTATGGGTTGAAGCCTCTACAAAATGTCAGCTAAATGAATCTTTCCTTCCTTAATTTGGGGTGCCAGGTATTTTGTCGTAGTACCTAGAGAAAAGTAAGAAACACATCAACAGACCAGGAAGTCTGACTTAAAAATACTTCTTAGTAAAAATACAGGGACCTCAGTTACCCTTTTCTTCTTGCTGGGACAAAATACCCAACACCCAAAATGAGGAAGGAAAGGTTTATGTAGCTCACAGTTAGTGGAGGTTTCAGTTGGAACTCAGCTGGTACTCTCTGAGTATCACATGAGAGAGAATAACCTTTCATGAAAGCAGCAAATAGCAAGAGTAGCAACAGCTCAGGCAGCTAAATTGTCTCTCACCCATCCTTACATTGTACTACTAATTATCCCCCCGCCCCCCAGAGCCAAGGTGTAGTACTCACACCTGCAATCCCAGCAGTGGCTCAGGGATCAATTGCTGATTCTAGAAGCAGCCCTATGGCTGCATGAGGCTTTCGGTAGACACCTAGACACAAGCCATAACAGTAGGTACAGGCAATTTTAACCTCTTTGCCTATTAAAAATCCCAGGCACTCATGCTGCTTCCAAGATGACAAATTTAGCAAATAACAGAGATAACAAGTTGCTTTGGGGATGGCAGTTTTTGTGCCCATAATTCCTATAAATACTTTGTTCCTTATGCAGGGAAACCACCCATGTATTTGTAACATACAGGGAATGCATTTGGCTCTGTGAAACTGCCCCACTTCTTGCCTGTGAGGACTTGGATCTACACAGCATCCGCGTTATTCTCACTCTCCTCAGGTATTCACCTACCTTCTGTCACCCAAGAACATAGGAAGCTACACAAATGCAACACTGGAATGCAGATTCAAAGTTTAAGAACAAACAGTTTTCATAAATATGTGCAGAAACAATCTGCTTAATGTATAATAATAGGGAGCAACCTTGATATGGAACACTAAACTTAGCTGCTGACACTGGACAGCCAGTGCAGATTTCAACAATTTTAATTGCTCAGAGAAACTCCTGTTACTTGAAAATGCGCCAAGCACTGTCTTCTGCTCTGGAGAGGTGGTGACAATCTACAAACACTGGCCAGGACTGCAGAGAAAGAGAATACTTGAATAAAGAATTACCAAAACATTGTCGGGTGCTATAAAAGGCACATGTCAGGGGTTTTTAACCTAATGTAGAGTGGTCAGGGATAATTTCCAGGGGGAAGAGATGTTTCAGGTGATGCACAAAGAAAGAGGAAGAGTTGAGCTGAAGGGGGCTGCTGCCAAAATGTAAATTGTTGGCAGCTGGCCCCCGTGTTGTTAAAGGATCCAACTTCTACAAATGGAGCACTCAAGTGCAGAGAAAGCGATGATCAGTCATATTGAAGGTCCTGTCTCTCACAGTTTGTTATTCGATGTCAAAAATAAAAAGCACTAGAAAGGCTATAACAGGTATGATATTTCACAGTTACAACTGTCCATTTAACAGAGGTACAAAAATGGGATTCTTTTCCTAAACTAATTTTTGAGCCTTTGTCAGATAATTTACTGTAATCTTTCAGAAAAATTTCAGGCCACTTCACGCAAGTTTAGCTGCTTTTGGAGGCCCCCAGCAATGCCAGGAGGTCCCTATTTGTTTCCTTTTTAAATTTTGGTCCTTTGCACCCTTCTTCAAACTCGCAAATTGAGTGCTTTTCACTGTGTGTGTTGGTGATGCTGCAGAGAGAAGAAGAGGGTTCTATTTTAGTCTAAATATGCTCCTAGAGAGTTCATAACCTACAGAAATGTACTTTTGTACATTTCTCTGCTTCTAAGAAGACACATGACTTCTACACAGCAGAAGAAATACCTATTCTCACAGGAAGAGACATGGAGGGACAAGAGTGCTGTCTTTATTATTATTTTTTTTATTTTTTAATTATAGAAACAACAACCAAAAAAAAAAAAAACCCACCTAAAACTGGAGCTTCTGGAAGAACCACTTGTTATTGCCTGTCTTGTATCTCTCCTCAAACTTGACCCTTACCTCCCGACGGGCCTTGCGCTTGAGGGCTGGGTCTCTGAAGACATCCTTGTTGACTACCGTCTTGTCCAGGGGCATGTCCCCAGAGTACCTTGTGGGCATGAGGTGGTTGTAGTTATAAACCTTCACAAAGGACTTGATCTTCGACCTCTTGGCGATTTTCTTCTTGCCCATGGTGGCAGTCACTTTGCGGGGATAGCGGTCAATTCTGGCCACCAGGGCATGGCTGTAGGGGCGGTCGGAGGTGCCGTCGTCGATGTTCTTCACGATGACGGCTTTGCTTCTGGAATAGCGTCCAGCAAGGACCAGCACCACTTTCCCTGGCTTCATGAACTTGCCCATTGCGACGGCACCTAGCCCGAGATAAAGCCAAGAGTGCTGTCTTTAGCTTATAACCTTCATAAAAATGCATTTGTGGTGACTAACATTGCTGCTGTAATCACTGGAAGGCCAATTCTGGCCATCTGTACTAGGGATGTCCCTGTTTCTTTGGACAGAGCCAGGTGCTGACCCTCGATGGACACTTAGCATGCTCCTAGCACTCCGCTCATTCAGGATGAACCCGTTCTCTTGCTGATAATAATTAAGGGTTCACAATTCCTATTGAGCTCTGAAGACATGAATAATCTCACTCAGGCTATCCTTGGTCTTGTAGGAAGCTACACATCTTATGAATCTATTCATCTTTTTTAGGGTATATCAATCCTAAAACTACAGCTAGAATAGAGCACAAAGCTCTCCTTTTCACTCTGATTTGATCTTATCTTGAAAGAACTCTGGTTTATCCTCATTCTTCTCCTGACTTGGCTAGGGACAGAGGCACCAACTCCATGTTTTCTATTGCTCCTTACGTGGTCCCTTCTTTCGGGTCCCATTTGTTTATAGCTCAAGGGTTTCTTGACCTTGGCATATTGTATGCCTTGTGTCTACACAGATACCGACAATTCATCCTCATTGTTGTATCTGTCCTATGCACTATGGACTATGTGGCAGCGTCTCTGGTCTTCATTCACTAGGTTTACTAGTAAAAATTAATGTTGCTAAATTTTTCATCACTAGATGAAAAAATTATGAATGTCTCAGGATGTGCCAAATATAAAGGACATTGCCACCTATGCCACCTAACTGTCCAACAACAAAACAGCAGTTTTGTGTACTCTAGAGCACATAAAACAAATTCTATCAAAGTAGATCTACTTTAAAATATTTTCACCCTCACAAGTACAATTCTGATTTTATTTTCCTGCTTTAAGAAAGACTATAAGTTTCAATGTAAGAAGGGCTGTAACTCAGCAGAGATCCTGATAAATGCTCCTTTCTCAGTAGCCAGGATAATTTTCCCCCTAGTCTTCCTGGTTGAGAATCAGAGACCAGGAGAGCAAGCATTTTCTAATTGGTGTTTCCATACTACATATTGCTATTTTATGGATTTTCTGTTCTAAAGCTTGTATCATGAAGCACATCTGAAGGATCTATGGTAACATTAAGTAAACATGTACAATAGCTTTTTTTTTTTTAACAATAGCTTGACAAGTAAAATTGCTAATATGTAAAATGGGTAAATGCATAAACCTCATAAAAAAGTCAAGCAAGAGCTAGATAGGTATCCTCAAAATAAATTTCATATCAGCTAGCATTATTTTCTTTCTTTTTTTTTTTTTTTTTTTTTTGGTGGAACCAGGGATTGAACTCAGACCCTTATGCTTGCCAGGTAAGTACTTATTCCACTGAGCCATCTCCTCAGCCTGTTAGCATTATTTTCTATTCTCTCACCTGGAGCTCTGAGATGCTTAGATCATTAGCACTTTTCTCTTCACACTACTGGTCTGGCCCATCTCATCCCCTCTATTTTCTACCTTCTCTTCTTCCTGCTGTCCAGAGGCTTAGGTATTCTGAGAGCTACCTAATCCCTGTATCTCTTATAAGAAGGAAGGTTTGCATGATATAATGGACAAACATACATTACTCTGGTCTACCTTTGAGTACTTGTTCCATTGTGATGTGTTTGGAAATCTTACAATGGAATTATGATATATGTGGAAGTTTTGCAAAGGAAATGCAAACTTGAAGTGCAATGCAAACTAATGTAGAAGCAAACTGTAATATGAAAAAAGAATGCAACTGTTGAGAATATATACTGGTCTAGTTAATTTTAATGCTTTTAGTGTAAATGTCTGTCTTTACCCATTTTTATAAATCTGAGTCTAAATAATTGTAGCTAGTTTTACTTTTTTGGCATAAATAAAACATTAATAGAAACAACAAAATTAGAAGCAATAATGTATTTCCAAAGAAGGGAATTTTTCCTCCCTATTCTAATAACTGAAATTTGTGAGTAACCTGATAGTGTAATTCTTGAAATATTTACCAAAATAGCAGTTTTTAATAAAAATATTATTATCAGATTAACTTTTAAAAGCTTAGTTCTAGTATAAAATGAAGCTCATTATTATAATAATGCTTAAAATTAATGGAGAGTAAGTTTTATTTTTGAGGTTTCACTTCATTTAGAAATTTTATGCCTAATAATTTTAAGCATATTTGTTGTTTAATAATCATATGTCAAATCCATAGGGAATTAAGAAATTTTGCAATATTGTACACAGATGAAAATAATGGAAAAGATAGAATCTTCTAGTATTGGAATGTTTTTGTATATAACATCTGTTCAATAAAAGCTTGTGATGGAAACAGAAATATTTCCATGGACAAACTGGAAGCAGAGACCCTAGAATGCTGACAGTTGACCTGCAGGAAATTGTGCTTCCTGATATGCACACTGCTGAAGAACCTTCTCTTCTGCAGACTGGACCTTGTGACTCAATTCCAGTAAGCAGAATATGTCCACAAAGATCATCACGTCTAATACTCAATTAGAAAAGACAATGACTTCCACCTTGCTCACGCTCACACTGACTCCTCTCATGACCTTGCTCCTGGATTCCTTACAGAGTGACCATCTGCCAGTGAGCCGGGATGGCAGGATAGAGCCAGTGAGGAAGTAGGGTGCTGTTTTAAGGCTCACACCAAATGAAGTACTGGTGAGGAGTATGTTCCTTCGTCTTCAAAGTCTCTTTTCGCCTGGATAGCTTTGTGGTCACAATCATTGTTGTTGTTGTTGATTTGCTTTTATCTGACATCTAGAGAACAGGTACAAGCACTGACAATGAACCTCAAGGACTTAGAAAAGGACTACCAGGAGTCATCATATATAAAAATAATTGTTGGAAAGAAGAAAAGACAGTGGCTTGTAAAAGTGAGAGAGGAGAAAAGCTGAGGTAAATACTGAACATATAAAATATATTACTCATGTCTTTGTTCTGAAATGCAGAAAACAGTTTTGCTCTTAAGAACATTGCTCTTTAGTGGAACACACACACACACACACACACACACACACACCTTTCTCACCACAAAATAATGTGACGAAGCTATGGAAGATATCTATGTGGTATAAAACAATATGAACATTAACTTAGCAGATGACATGTTAGCTGAGTACTCTGAGCAGCACTTACTCAGTCAGCATTAGCAGTGTATGAGTATTTGCATTATTATTTTAAAATCAAAAAATATTTCATTTATTTACTTATTTATTTGGTACAGGGTCTCACTACTCAGCTCAGATTCATAGTGATCCTCTTGTCTGAGCCTCCCGAGTGCTGGCATTACAGGTGTGTACCACCACACTCAGACTCAGTTGCCAGCTCAGAGTGGGGCTGGTATAGCATATGGTACCAGGGAGTGAACTCAGGTCCTTGCTCATGCCAGGCAGGTGCTGATAGCTCTGGGCTATCTCCCCCACCTTTGCATTATTACTTTCATTTTTTTTTTAGTTTATTAGCAGCGTGTCTAGTACATAATCTTCATGTTCCTAGTGGGAAGTTGGCACAGCTACGGTAAGATTCCTTAATTCCTCTTCTCATGCTCTTTCCCTTCCCTTCCTCCTCTCTCTACCTGTCTTTCAGTTTCCCCTCCCATTTATTGTATACAATTACAGAATAAAATACTAAAATTCCTTCTGTGGAGTCTCCACACATATCCAACACAGCCCAATCCTATGTTTTATTCCCTTATCCCATCACCATTTTTCCATTTCCTTCACATCTTTATCCCCTTCTGCTTAGAGAAAGATCCATCTCCCTACTTTTTGTCTCCCTTTATATTGCTCTTTATTTTTACTTGGAGTTTCTCGTGTAAGAGGAACTATTAGCCTTGTGTCTGGTGGATCTCACTTAACATGATGGTCTCAAGGTGCATCCACTTTCTGAGAGTGCTCAAGATTATCTTTGTTGGGGCTGGGGAGATGGTTCAGTGGAATAAGCACTTCCCTGGCAAGCGCAAGTCCGTGAGTTCAATCCCTGGTTCTGAAAAAAAAAAAAAAGATTTATCTTTGTTGATAGTACTCCCTTGTATGTAAACACCAGAACACATTGTCTTTGTCCATTCATCTGTTGATGAGTATGAAAACCACTTCCAAACTTTAGCTATCAGGATAGTGTTCGTGGATAGGACATCATGTCTGCATCTTGTACTATGAACAATCACTGAGAAGACAACAATATGCAATGCATTAATTACTGAAACTGTCTTACTGATCGCTTTTGAAACTGTCACATTGCTATTTGTTTCCCAATAAAATTATTAAAATATTTTTGAATTAAGATTCAAAGGAATTTTTATCAATCTCAGCACAATGACAATAAAAACATGTCACAAAAGATAACAAAACAAGCAATTGCTTTGTTGCTATAAGTATGGACATGCATGTACCGCTGTATTATGGTGCCTTTAACTCTAAGATGCCTAGCTGAGTCAAAAACAGAATTTCTGGTTTCAATTTTGAGGATTCACATGGATGTACAAGTATTTGTACCTGTTTACCTTCCCACCAGCAGTGGAGAAAAGATGCTCTGGCCCACAGTCTCGCCAGCATTTGTCACTGATTTCTTGATGTTCACCACTTTTTGTTGGGGAAGATGAGATGTCAGGGTTGTTTTACTTTGCATTTCCCCAGTGTGCAGTAATTTTAAGCTTTTCTTTGTGTATTTACCAGACAATTTTACTTCTACTGTGAAGAGTTTATTTCTTTTGTTTGCCTGTTTTTAAATTGTCTTCCATTTAGGCAACTGTCACTTTTTTGAGTCCTTTATCTTTGCTAGACATGAGTGCTCTGTCTGATCAATTGATACCAATTTATTTTCCCATTCCTTCAGATTGTGTTTTCACCGTATTGATCATGTCTTTTCTTTGTGAAAGCTTTTTAGAATTGATATGAACTCATTTGTTGATACTTGGAACAATTTCCTTTCAACTAGTGTTTGTTTGGAAAATCCTTGCCTATGCTTATAGTTTTATAAACTTTACTTTTTTTGTTCATGGTAGATTGTTTTTGGTTTGCTTTTTAGTTCCTTGATCCATCATGATTTCAGTTTACTACACTGTGGAAGACTCAGGTCTCGACTCAATCTTCTGCATGTGGATAGCCAATGTTTCCCAACAGCAGATATCAAAGAGGCAATCTTAGTCACAGGCTGGGGCTAGAACATGGCTTCAGCCCAAAAGCTAAGGTGGATCCTGAAGAGTTGAATAACTGCAGGCTTATACTGTGTGGTTGAGTACCAAGTTATTTCTTTAAAGGAAATTTGCTTCTTTGTGTTGGAGAATAAAGACAGGTTTTCTAGAATATGAGGACCTTTAACTGAGCTTGACAAATGCAATACTGTAAATGAATGAGGCAAAGGGAACAGTAGGTAACAATATTTTGATGTATATTTTAGGCTTCCAGTATGCTAGAATATTTAGAGAATAATCTAATTTCTGTGTAGTTCTTAGTTTATTAAACATCTAAGCACTCAGTATGCTTGGAACCAGTGGGCTTGTGAATCTACACAGACTGAAGGGATCATTATGAGGCTTTTGGGAGGGAGCAACCATGGCTAAGACTTCCAAGATGGAGAGCTGCACCTTTGGAGAGATGTGCAAGCAGTTTCCATTCAGACGTGAAGACTTGCATATTTGCCTTTCCTTACCTTAATGGGTTCCACACGTTGCATCATTAGATTATTGTACTTACAGTTCAGATTTACTTTTAAAATTACAATTTAAAAAAGCTTCACTAATTTTCCAGGTGAGTTCTGTCCCTGTATTATGTGATCTATTTCTCTCATTTTTCTACAGAACAACTGTTAGAGAAACATATGCCTTTGCAATACAATACATGTATTGAATATTTTTCACTTCATCTACTAGGGGACTATTTAAATCATCATATTTTACTTCAATTAATTTGCTTTATCCTTAGAATTTAAGCTTTATGCGTTGTCCAAATAGCTCAGCAGATTAAAGTGCCTGCAAGCAGGCACAGGGGCCAGGGATTAATCCTCCAGTCTGCTGTGCTGCACAGCCTCCTTCTTCCCATTTCTACTTGCACAGTGGATCTACCACCTGTGGGGTTAGAATTTTCATATTTCGATCAGTGCTCCAAGAGCCTTTTAATCTGGTCAAAGTTGACCAACAAGATTAACCATTTCATAAAGAAGAAGTATGCTGCGGAGAATACAAAGAGTATGAGGGTAAAAGCCAAATGTAAAGTACCCTTTTTTTCTAACTCATTATGTAGGATGGATATATAAAACAAAATCCAAGTAAATGCAATAAAATATGAAAACATTTGAAATATTTTTCAGTAAACTAATGTTGATACTGCTACATTATTTGAAAAGATAGATGCATTGGGTTTTACATATTTGTGTGTCGCATTTGCTATTTCAAAAGTATTTAAAATATTCTATCTCAAGCTGTTTAAAATTATTATCATATTTCTCATGTATTTTGTTTCTTGTGTTAGTAATGTGGTGTTTAGTGAAAATTATCAAGTAAATTTAGGGTAAGGGAGACATTTCTAGTTTTTATCCAATGGGACACAGACGACCAGCTGCAGAAGCAATCCTCAAGCTTCTGATATGGTTCTGATGAAGGATTTCCATCCATAGTCACTGAAAGGTGAGACATGTCATGTTTATGGCCTGCAAAGACCTTGGGCTCTTTACATCCACTGTGCATATATAAAATTAGAATTTTAACTGAGGCTGTTGAACAGTGATATAGAAATAATCAAGGGCACTACCATTCTCTGAGATATAAGTGTCTTTGCGTGGTTGTAAAAATGATATAATAAAGCAATCCAATGTGAAACCAGAGAAGAAAAAAATAATCTAAAGTCTAGTGAATGCAATAGTAAGAAAGTGGCACTAAGTTTACAGGATATAATTTTTGGAGGTATTGTGAGCACCAGAAAAAGAATTCAAATACACTACCAGTCAGTGGCAATGCTTCCGTTGTTATTCTT
>PVKA01024553.1:0-34078 GCA_004027165.1 Ctenomys sociabilis | reverse complement strand
TTAAATATTTTAATTACAGCTTTATATTCCCTCTATATACTAATTTCAACACAACGACGAAAGCTACCATGTCACATACATAATTCACCTCCTACATTTACACGAGAAAATATTTTAATAAGTCTCCATATTATCCCTTTACTTCTGCTTACCCTAAACCCTAAAATCATCCTAGAGAACTTGTATTGTAATTATAGTTTAATGAAAACATTAGATTGTGAATCTAAACATAGAAGAATATTTTGGTAAATAAAATAAGTATTTTATTTACCAAACAAAGAAAGAATGGTGGAACTGCTAATTCCACACCCCCATAATTAATAATATGGCTTTCTTGACTTTTATAGGATAGAAGTATTCTGTTGGTCTTAGGAATCAAAAAATTGGTGCAACTCCAAATAAAAATAATAAACCTATTCAACACATTCTTTATTATAATCCTAATTATCCTTACTTTACCTATCTTTAACACCTATGTCAACTTACATAAAATTTTACCTTATACATTCTACACCAAACAAATCATTTCACTATCCTTTTTCCTCAGCCTAATTCCAACCTTCATTTTATTTTATTCTAACAATGAAATTGTAATACTAAATTGAAACTGACTGCTAATTCAAACTTTTCACTTAAATATTAGTATTAAATTAGATTATTTTTTCATTCTATTTATATCAGTAGCATTATTTGTCATATGGTCTATTATAGAATTGTCCCTTTGATATATACACTCTGACCCCCACGTAGATAAATTCTTCAAATACCTTTTACTCTTTCTAATTACAATAATAATTGTAGTCACAGCTAACAACCTATTTCAACTTTTTATTGGTTGGGAGGGAGTTGGTATTATATCCTTTTTACTTACTGGCTGATGGTATGGATGATCAGATGCTAACACAGCAGCATTACAAGCAGTATTATATAATCGAATTGGTGATATCGGATTTATTTTATCTATAACATGATGTCTCCTTTACTCAAACTCATGAGATTTACAACAAATCTTCATTACCCAAAATAAAATTAATATTATTCCTATATTAGGGTTATTATTAGCAGCTACAGGAAAATCAGCTCAGTTTGGCCTCCATCCTTGATTACCATCAGCTATAGAAGGACCTACTCCAGTATCTGCCCTGCTGCACTCCAGCACTATAGTTGTTGCAGGTATTTTTTTACTAATTTGTTTCTACCCATTAATACAAAATAACCTAATCCTTCAAACAATATGCTTATGCAGGAGCATTAACTACACTATTCACAGCTATCTGTGCTTTAACACAGAATGATATTAAAAAAATTGTAGCATTTTCAACTTCAAGCCAATTAGGCTTAATAATAGTTACAATTGGAATTAACCAACCACATCTTGCATTCTTACATATTTGCACCCATGCATTTTTTAAAGCCATGTTATTTTTATGCTCTGGTTCAATTATCCATAACCTAAATGACGAACAAGATATTCGAAAAATAGGAGGACTACACAAAACCCTACCTATTACTTCTTCCTCTTTAATAATTGAAAGTTTAGCTCTAACAGGTATTCCCTTCCTAACAGGATTTCTAAAGACCTAACCATTGAAACCGCAACCAGGTCGTATACAGATGCCTGAGCCCTAGTCATCACTCTAATTGCCACATCCCTAACTGCCATCTACAGCATACGAATCATTTTCTTTGCATTACTAAACAATCCTCGATTCAACTTCACACCTTCAATAAACGAAAATGATCCTACAATAATCAACCCTATTAAACGATTAGCTGTAGGTAGTATCCTAGCTGGCTTCTTAATATCCCATAACATTCCTATCACAAATATTCCTCAAATTAACAAGACCCCTTCAAATTAAATTTGCAGCAATTTTATCTACAGTCAGTCCTAGGATTTACAATTGCATTAGAACTGAATATAATAACCAAAAATCTAAAAATATACTATCCAACCAAACCTAATAATTTCTCAAATTTATTAGGTTATTTCCCAACCTTTACCCACCGAATACCCCCTTAGATAAATCTCTCTATAAGTCAGAATCTAGCATCCTTAACAATTGATTCAATCTGATTAGAAAAAATTCTTCCCAAATCTATCTCCAAAACACAAGCTACCTCTTCAACATTTACTTCAACTCAAATAGGGTTATTAAAAATCTATTTCCTCTCATTTCTAATTTCTGTAACTATAGTCACCGTATTAATACTTTAATTTCCACGAGTAATCTCAAGCACAATAAAATACCAGCAAACAATGATCACCCAGCCACAAATATTAATCAACAATTGTAACTATAAATAGCAGTAACACCTGCTGCATCTTCACTTAAAAATCCAACATTCCCTCCTTCTGCATCATAAATTACTCCCCTATACCATAATAATCAGCTAAAATTTCAGCATGCTCATACTTTACTCATCAGTACAACCCTACAAACTCAGATAAAATTCCTAAAAATAATGAACTTCAAATAATTATATTAGACCCTCATGTCTCAGGATACTGCTCTATAGCCATAGCAGTAGTATAAGCAAATACTACTATTATACCACCTAAATAAACTAAAAATACTACTAATCCTACAAATGACCCACCATGACTTAAAATAATAGCACACCCAACTCCACCACTTACAACTGATGCCAACCCCCCATAAATAGGAGAAGGTTTAACAGAAAAACTAATAAACCCAATTGCAAATACCACACTAAAAATATAAATAATATTTAAAATCATAATTCTCACATGGGGTATAACCATGACTAATGATATGAAAAACCATTGTTGTAATTCAACTATAAGAACTAACTAATGATCAATATACGAAAATCCCACCCTTTAATTAAAATTGTAAACCACTCCTTCATTGATTTACCAGCCCCTTCTAATATTTCAGCATGATGAAACTTTGGGTCCCTACTAGGAGTATGCTTAGGGTTACAGATTATCACTGGTTTATTTCTAGCAATACATTACACCACTGATACCACCACTGCATTCTCATCAGTCACACATATCTGTCGCGACGTAAATTATGGTTGATTAATTCGCTACATACATGCCAATGGAGCATCAATATTCTTCATTTTCCTTTATTTCCATATTGGACAAGGAATTTACTATGGCTCCTACACATTTATTGACACATGAAATATTGGAGTCTTACTATTATTTGCAGTAATAGCTACTGCTTTCATAGGTTACGTCTTACCATGAGGACAGATATCTTTCTGAGGGGCAACAGTAATTACAAATCTCTCAGCTATCCCTTATATCGGTCCTACTTTAGTAGAATGAATTTGAGGTGGATTTTCAGTTGACAAAGCTACATTAACCCAATTCTTTGCTTTCCATTTCATTCTCCCATTTATCATCACAGCAATAGTTATAATTCACCTATTCCTACACGAAACAGGATCGAATAATCCATCTGGCATAAATTCAGATTCAGATAAAATCCCATTTCACCCTTATTATACAATAATACAATAATACAGATATTCTAGGAGTTCTATACATAATAATTACACTACTAAGCCTAGTCCTATTTACACCAGACCTAGGCAATCCAGATAATTACACTCCTGCTAGCCCCTAAATATGCTCCCTCATATCAAACCAGAATGATATTTCCTTTTCGCATATGCAATTCTACGCTCAATCCCTAATAAACTTGGTGGAGTATTAGCCTTAATTTTTTCCATCTTAATCTTAGTATTATTACCCACTCTACATTCATCTAAACAACGTAGTATATCATTCCGGCCATTAAGCCAATGTTTAATATGAATATTAGTAGCTAACTTAATTCTCACATGAATTGGAGGACAACCAGTTGAATACCCTTTCATTATAATTGGACAACTAGCATCCATGACATATTTCCTTATTATCCTAATTTTAATACCAACAATAGCTTTAATAGAAAACAAATTACTCAAATGAAGAGCCTTAGTAGTATAAAAATTACATTGGTTTTATAAACCAAAAATGGAGAATATCTCCCTAAGACAATAAATCAAGAAAGAGGTAATAAACCACTCCATCAGTACCCAAAATTGATATTCTAATTAAACTATTTCTTGAAATATTCATATAATGTTAAGCTATGTACTTCGTGCATTAATGCATGTCCCCATTAATATAATACAAGAGTACATATAATGTAGTAAGTACATAGACCATATTATATTTAATCCCCATTATAAATCCAGCTCGTGCATAACAAGCAAGTACTAGTTACTAAGACATACATAACACATTAATCTCTTAATCCAAAAACACCTGTATAACAATAGGAATATTATTATCCAATAACAATCTATATATCTGACATAAGACATTACTTCATAATCATACATTAGCGCATAAAATTAAATTATCCTTGTCAAAACGTCTATCCCCTTCCATCAGGAATCTCATTATTACCATCCTCCATGAAACCATCAACCTGCCAGACAGGTATCCCTCTTCTCGCTCCGGGCCCATGAAATGTGGGGGTAGCTAAACTGAAACTTTTTCAGATATCTGGTTCTTTCTTCAGGCACATAAAATTTAACTCACTCTTTCGTTCCTCTTAAATACGACATCACGATGGTTACAGGCCTACTGGCGAGAAACCAACAACCCCCTAATAGAATACATTTGGTAACTATTTAATTTTGGGGATGCTGTGACTCAGCATAGCCAGTCAAGGCAAGCACACTTCCAAATACAATGTAGCTGGACTTTTTTAGTCAGTTCCCTTAGCCCTCATAATAAAAATCTCGTAATGCTATAATTTAATGCTATATGGACATGTAAACCTTAATGTTTTAGGACATTCATTTAATGTACCAGGAATGTAGGTTAATGTTAAGTAGACATAATATTAATGCTATAAAGATTAAAGCTTAATGCTAGAAGGACATAACCAGTAGGCCACAAACCTGCCTCTTTTTAGTTAAATAATTCAGACAAAATCTGTGTGGTACAACATGAGCTGTGACTTAGTGTGTGGCTCACAGCAAGCAAGATGCTGGGTACTGTGAGGAGCGAGGCCACCCTGGAGCTGGCCTGCATGGACTGTGTGGCAGCAGCATTCTACTTGTCTGTCTCTGTTCTTTCCCCCAGCTGTCTTATGTGATGTCGGGGTACAGATGCTTTGTTTGTCCCGTGGAATACAACAATGACACCAATAGCTTCACTGTGGATTGCGAGCCCTCGGATCTGTTCCGCCTGCAGGAGTACAACATTCCTGGGGTGATCCAGTCGGTCGTTGGCTGGGTATGTGGCACTTACAAGGGGGACAGGGACAGCAAACAGGAGACCCTCCACCACCATGTTGCCACCAGCGCTGTCAGGCCCAGGTGAAGGTCATGCTTCAGGCCAGGTCAAGATGAGGCTAGAGGAGACCTTTGTCCCTTCGCATCATTTGGACCAGTGGTTCTCAAAATGTGTTTTGTGAGATCCCCGTAGATGGGTCTGCAAAGTCCCCGCTATTTTCTCAGTTATACTGCGACCTATGGACTGCTTTCCCTGCCAACATTTGCTGCCGTGGTGCAAAAACAGCAGCAGGGAGAAGTGGTCCTCGGACACAAGTTAGGCAGCAGCACCACCTAGACTAGCAACAGCGCCCTCCTCCTGCCATGCCTCCTGTGCAGACATGCCATCTGCTTTTAGTGGGGTCTTTGAAAAACTGAAAGTACTGATTTTATTAAGTCTTGCCCCCATGTATATGCTATTTTAATCCCTTGTGTACTGAAATGGAAAGCATCAGCATTCTTGCTAAATACTGAAGTACACTTTGTGCACCTGAGGTGTGAGCTGAAGTAGCTGTTTTGTTTTTTTCCCCTAAGAACATAACTTATTTGAAAAGAACTGACTAATTTTTCAGACTTGATATTTTGCAGATACTTTTTGTAAAGAGGGAAATGAGTCTGTCATGTTAAGGGAAATGGCCGACAGTTGTTACCAGTGATAAAATATGGGTTCCAAGTGAAAAGTAGGATTTTGGAAAGTGTATCTACCACTGTGAGGTTGGCAGTGTTCTAATCTTTAAAGGCTTTCCTGATGAGATCTGTGATGATTTTAGCAGGTGATATTGTACATAACTTGGTATATATGTATTATTTTTAATATCAGTTCATAGGGCTAGGGAGATAGTGGAATAAATGCTTGCCTGGCAAGCACAAGGTCCTGAGTTTGATCCCTGTTACCACCAAAACAACAACAACATAAAATATATATATAATATATATATTATATATATAATATATATAATATATATATATATATATATATATCAGTTCATAGTGTTCCACAGTTATACATGGGAAAAAGATCTATTTAAGGTATAGTGACATTGGTGGGTTAAATGTGGGAGAGCACAGAAAATTCTTCAGTAGGATTTCAACTTTCACTTGGCTTGCAACTCTTAATAAACAACTACCTGTCCTTTGTTGGTGTAGTAGCAAATAAGAATACCTATGATTTTTGAGAAGATAATTAAAATGCTCTTCCTTTGAATACTGTATTTCTCTTCTTTTTTGGGGGGGGTCCTGGGAGTCCAACTCAGAATCCTGTGCTTGCCAGGCAGGCACTGTGCAGCTGAGCTGTATCCCCAACTCCAAAGCCCCTTTTCTGAATAAGGCTGTATTTTCTTCATATCCCACTGCTAAAACAACATAGTGCAACAGGTTGAGTGCACAGTATCTTGATGTCCCCTGGTAGGTTAGGTGTTAGATTTAAAAGTACAGGGAAGAAACATACTCTTCTTACTGATTTGAAAAACAGAAATAAGCTGGGCATGGTGGCGCAGGCCTGTAATCCCAGCACTCAGGAGGCTGAGGCAGGAGGATTGTTGTGAGTTCGAGACCAGCCTGAGCTACAAAGTGAGCTTAAGGCCAGCCTGAACTGCACAGTGAGACCCTGTCTCAAAAAGACAAAAAAAAAAAAAAAAAAAAAAGGAATAAATTGGTTTGACCTGGAGTTGTTTCTGTTAACACATAATGCTCTGAACTCATGCATATCCTGACTTGGCTTTGCATACTCTTCCCAGAAAACAGTTCGGATGTACCCCTTCCAGATTCACAGCATCGCCCTGTCCACCTTTGCCTCACTCATAGGCCCCTTTGGAGGCTTCTTTGCGAGCGGCTTCAAGCGAGCTTTTAAAATCAAGGTAGGGAAGCTTTCTCAGATGCCCCTCTTCTGCCCCCTGCCATTCCATTGGCCACCGCCCTCACTCTTCCAGGCCTTGCTCCCTACTGTTCATTTCAGCACGTTCTTCTTGATTGGTGTGCTGAACTTAGGTGGGTTAGACAAAACTATGCTGTTTCCAAGAAAATTCGGTAATTGTGTTTCACTTTAATAATATTTGTTTCTTCAAAAGAACATTTTGTAATTTATTAAGAATGTGTCCTGAGTTGGGCATGGTGGCACATACCTATGACCTACCTATGATCCTAGCACTCAGGTGGCAGAGGCAGGAGAATCACTCTTGAGTTCAAGGCCAGTCTGAGCTACATAGTGAGACTCTGTCTCAAACAAACAGAAACAAAAACAACAAAAACAAAAAAAAAAGAAAGAAAGAAAGAAAGAATGTGTCCCATTATAGCTTGTGATTCAGCCCTTCTTTCTACTGCGCTTAGCTATCCAGCACAGGAGCTGCCTATTGGGTTGGGACCCCTAGATTGGGATTTGGTTATTGGCTGAACCACGGCTCACTCATCCTTCCCTGGCCCTTAATAGGACTTTGCCAATACCATTCCTGGCCACGGAGGCATCATGGACCGCTTTGACTGCCAGTACTTGATGGCCACCTTTGTCAACGTGTACATTGCCAGTTTCATCAGGTATGGTATCTTCCATCTGAACCAAGTGGGTGGATTTTTTTAAGTATGGTGCAGTTTTGGAATTTGGGCTCCATACAAATTTTAATGAAAAGCATCTCAGATGTGAGCACAGGTCCCAGTTGTGACTGCTGTGGATTCTCTGAAGCCCCTGATCCCTACTCCATGAGTAGAGAATCCAGAGGTCAAAGTGGCCACTTGTAGAATCTGGCCCTGGAAACGCTCAGCCTGCTCAGGGCCATGTCTTCAATTCTGTTGCAGGGGCCCTAACCCGAGCAAACTGATTCAACAGTTCCTGACCTTGCGGCCAGATCAGCAGCTCCACATCTTCAACACACTCAAGTCTCACCTGATGGACAAAGGGATCCTGACAGCTGCCACAGAGGACGAGTAGGGGTCGCCTGGGCAGAGCACAGGGCAGGACTGAGGAAGGGGCAGGTCTCCAAGGCAAGCCCAGCTGCTGTGACTTAGACAGCGACAGGCTTCAACTCATAGGCTTTGCTTTTCTTCTTCTTTTTGGGTAGTGTTTTTTTTTTTCTTGTGGGTTTTAAAAAGAATTTGTATATACAGTCTGTTTTTGAGTTGTGAGTAATCTCTAGCTCTGAGTTGGAAAGAAGTCAAGGGGGTTTACATTTGAAGGTTTTAAACAACTGAATTACTGAACAACCTGAAGGACAGTGTTGCCAAGCTCAGGATGTCTGCCTTGTGGTTCCAGCCCTATCCTTGAACTATTTCTGGGCCCATGCAGTGGACATTGGTTTGTACCCAACCTATGCAGGGGCCTCTCTCTCCTGGATGGGGGTTCCTGCGGTTCCCTGGGGACTTTGCAAGCAGCCCTTGTTGGGAGCTGCTGAGGGCAAGTTTCTGTAGGCCTGGAGGGAGGGAGGCCCTGGTCTGGTGGGTATTGCTCCTCATTGGAATCCTGCAGGGGGTACATGAGCTGTGTTTCATAGTTTGGGTTCACTTTGCATCATCACAGATGGAAAGGTTTTGGCTTTTATTTTTTCAGAAGGCACGAAAAATTATTTATAATAATCTGGAGTAAAAACCACACTGTAATATTTTAAATGGGTGCAGTAGTGTGCACTATAGTAATCAAGCTCTTTCCCACCATGTAGGCTCCAGTTTCTCCTAGCAAGCTGCGTGTTTTCAGGGATGAGGCCATGGCATTCAGGGATGAGGCCATGGCGTTTGTGCTGTAGACTTGCTGCTGCTGGACTGGGGAGTGGCAGGCCCCAGAGGCAGGGAGCAGGGGGCTTTCAGTTCACATAGCCTTTGCTGAGTGCCCATGTAGCTGCTATATTGTGCATCCATTACTCTTAAGGTGAGTGTCTGTGTTCTAAATGTCACTTCTTTCTTATGGTGATTTCACTTATACCATGACTGGTTTGCTAGAAACCACAAAGTTTCGCTTAAACCTATGGCAAACCTAATGTGATGGAGGCTTGATCATTCTGAAGATTAAATGTATACTTTTTATATCATGTGACCAGTTTAAATGTAACGTGTGTTTTACTGGGGGACCTTTTTTGGTTGTTTGTGAACTGTGATTTACTCTTCCCCTCCTGGTTACAGGGGTGAGGTTGACTTGGGGAAGACAAAGGAACCCTTGGTCAGGTCAGCCCGGCACAGGAAAGAGACTAGTGCCTGGGGCATCAGCCATCCCAAGGCCCAGTGTTGTGGTTTCAGTTTCTACCAAGTGGCCCTGGGCAGGAAACCTTCCTCTGAGTCCTGCACTCTTGAGTTGTGTTCTAATTCTGCTGTTCCTCATTCCACTGGACCCTCCCGTGGGTGCTGAGTTGTGTCCCAGGCACCTGGAAGGAAGAGCTTCAGGCCTTGTCCAGAATGATTTGTGTCTCCCGTTTTCAGCATTGGTCAGGAGGGAGGCTGCCGTTTTCTGAATGAACTTGGGTCTAGAAGGATGCTTCATGTTTCCCTCACCCCAATAACTGTGGTTCTTGAGAACAGGGACATGGTGAAACTGGCAGCTAACCCCACTCTGCAACAGGGCCACCTTGGGCTGCTCCATTGTGGACACAGCCACTGCTGGGGCTCCTGAGCAGCTAAAGCTGGGTGCTCCCTCAGCCCGCCAGAGGCTTGAGGAGTATTGTGGGCTGTTTTTATCTGTTTATTTTCTTGATTTCCTATAGTGTAGAATAGGCCAGTCAGGTAACCGGGAAAGCAGTGCCACCTTGTGTCTTAAGAGCAGTGATTCTTTCATTTACAGAGCAGGTTCCAGAGACTTCTTAATGTGCACCCATGCAGATCTTAATGACTTGCATAACTTGCTGTAGACCCATTGGTTTTCATTTTTTAATTTTTTGTTGGAAATAAAATGTGACCAAAAAAGTGCCTACCCTTGTGTTTGTCTTCCATGCCTGGTTTGATGTACTTTAAGTGTGCTGAAGTCCTGATGTGGTGATTTCTGTTTCATTTTCTGGTTGTCTCCTGTACATTCTTAGTGGTCTCTGAGATACTTCCCTGGGGCGGTGAGGGAAGCCAGACCTGGCCCATCTGCACTGCACGCAAAGGACAAGGACCTGTGGACCCCCCAGCCCCACACGTACCAAGGCCTGGCCTGAGCCAGGCTGAAACTTAAGTCACCATTAGCTCATAACTGAGGCAGTGATGAGCCAAGAAGCCCCAGGAACCAGGGCTGAGCAGGAGCCTGGTGCCCCCTGGTGAGTCCTGCTTAGGACTGTGTGTGTGTCTGAGCCATCCTCTCAACTGTCTATGTCAGTGGAAAAGTGCATGTTTGTTTTACTTCTGAAAGTGGAACCATAGAAGGCAGCTAGGACTTTGTGTTTTATTATTTATCTCTTTTATATTCTTTTATCTATCCTGGCTCAGGTGGTTGCTGTCAGTGGCCTGGGCAGTCCTAGCCAATCCCTCGGTGGACGGCACCAGTTAGAGAATGTGGAGCCTCAGGCACAGTGGTCCTTGCACAGGGCTGGCTAGCAACAGCTGTGTTCCTTAGGAAGCCAACCAAAGTGGATGTTCAAGGGGGCTATTCATCACTGTCCCAGACATGGCATGCCACTGCTAAAACTTCTGTTCAGTACTGTCCTAGGCTGCTGTCTTCGGTCCTTCAGAGTAACTGGCATAGGGCCTACGGTTCTTGTACACTGGGCTTCTGTGTGGTAAAAGGAATGTGTACACTTGGATGCACCTGTGGAATGATTTTGCTCAGCCCCAGATCAGGGTGGGAGGGGAGGATACACAGGGGACTGTCGCAGATGTGCCACCAGGCAGCACCCTGGGGTGATTAGAACACGGCTCTTGAAGAGGGGGAGCTGATCCTTGAGCACAGCCTCATATTCTTCCTCATCCTGGTCAAAAGTAACTTCCTTTTCCTTTTATCACTATTCCCAGCTTGCTTTTTAAGAAAGAGCTTAGCCTCCACTTTCCTCCATAAGGCCCCACCCACTTAGGGCACTGGCTTTGGATTAAGTAGTGATGAAAGACCCTTATTTATGGGCTCCACAAGGCCTGCCTCCTCTTGGTCCTGGGCTTCACTCATGCATGCCCCTCAACCAGAGTCCTGACTGCTGTTTTCTCTTGAATGTGGCCCACCTTCTGGTTGATCTTCAGGTTGGCCTTACCTGGGCTGCTGCTCTCTCCTGCACTTTTGGTTGGACGAGACTTGCACCTGTTTGTCTGGGGACCATTCCTGCTTTGAGGGCAGTTTGGGAGGTGACTTGGAGGAAGTGTTGGGTTAGGATGTGTGGGTGATTTATGAGAATGAAGGGAGCAATGTGTGAAGTCTAGAGGTTCAAATCCATTGACTGTTTGAAGGCCTTATCCACTCCTCCTCTTCAACCACATGCCTATCTGCTGGTTCCTTTCTTTATTCTCAAGCCAGCAAGACACCAGGAGTATATCTATTAATGGTGGCAGTCATACAGTGCTTAATGTGTGATGGCCACAGTGCCCCAGCTTTGCATGCATTATCCCTTCTAATCCACAAGCCCTTTGGTGACATGGTATGGTCTGTATTTTACCAGTGAGGAAGAAGGCCCTGTGATGGAGGCCAAGAGCAGTGGCTAAGACTAGGGCTCCTGGCCTCCTCTTCCTACCTAGCTGAGTCTAAGGGTGGCTGTAGGGATTTAATGAGATAATGTGTGAAAACATCTAGCACGGTGCCTGGCACATAGTAAGTGCACAATAAATGATTGTCACTCTTGTTGAGCTCAGCTGGTCATTTCACCCACACTGGTGTAATGCCAGAAAATGGGTTTCCAGACACCACCTTGCATACAGCCTGGTGTTTATGGTCTGGAAAGTGACCACACCATCCTTTTGAGAGACACAGTGCAGTTGCAATTCTATGGCACCTGCCTCACACAGCAGTGGGGAAGAGGAGGGGAGGGTGCACAAGGTCTGCTCGGTGGGTGTGGCCTGCCCCAGTGAGGCACCTACTTCCTGTTTCTGTGTCTGATCCCCCCACTGCTGTTTTCACTTCCTGGGGTGACTGCACTGTGGACGGAGAAGAGGCCTGTGACTTGCTCAGGGTCCCAATCCCTGTTCCAGGCTGACCAAGGGCCATGCTTTGTGCATGCAGCTTAGGAGCCTGCAGTTCCCTGTATAGGCAAAGGATCTCAGGGGCCTTCTAGAGAAGAGGAGAGAACCTGCTCTGAAGCAGACCACCAACCAGGAGCCTAGAGTCTGTCCACTCCCTTGTCCCTCGCCTGGGGTCTTCTGTTCTTTTTCATTCTTTTTTCTTTTTTTGTGTGGCGGAACCGAGGATTGAACTCAGGCCCTTGCACTTGCCAGGGAAGCACTTATTCCACTGAGCCATCTCCCCAGCCCCTTTTTCTTTCTTAAAAGTAGTAACAACATAGGGTATGAGACAAAAAGCCAAGGACAGGTGACATACAGTTTTTCTGTTGGTTTCTAGGTGACCTACAAGTGGGGGTGATTTGTGAGTGAGGAATGAACAGGCTGTAGACAGTGAAAATGTCTGACTAAAGATTGGGAAGTGTATGTGAGGAGGATTGTGTTGTAGGAAAGTCCCTGGCTAATGGACCCTCAGGATTCTTATGGCAGTAGGTAATGGTAAAAGAACTACTACTGTGACTATGGACTGTTTCTTGTGTGTTCATGGAACCCTAAAGCCAACTACTGGAGTCTAAAGCACCACCTCTAAAGTACCTACTGTACTGAATAATGACAGGAGTCAGAGAAGGGGGAGGAGGTTTCTAGTGAGGCCTACAGGGACAGCCTCATCTGGGCAGGCCTGCCTGGAAGGCCTTCCTGCCCTCCTGGATGGGGGTCTTCAGCCTGCCACTTCCTCTCTCACTGTGCCTCCCTCACTGTGACTCAGGCAGCTGTGTGTGGTGGCACATGCTGTAACCCTGGCACTTGGAAGGTGAGTTTGAGGCCAGCCTGGGCCACATAGCAAGATCCTGTCTTAAAAACTAAGTGATCCAGGCAGCTTTTATCACATGCTGGGAACGGCCCTTTCCTCATCCTTCAGGTCCCTGTGCTGCTTTTCTGGCTTTTAGCAACACCAGAAGCCAAAGGGATTCCACATGTTTCTTAGCAGGCAGGAGGCACACATGTGTTTCTGTGACAGTGCCCTTTAGGCTGCACTGACCTTTGGTAAAGGCTTCTGCCTCCTCACGCAGGCTGGGAGTGTGGCACTGGTTAGAGAGAGGAGCCGAGCACACACCAGGACTGAGGGACTTGGAGGTAAGAGAACAGTGAGGGGCTGAGAGGCAGTGACCTATCTCCTGAGGGGCAGCGGTGGGAGGGTGGGCAGGGCAGGGGATGCCTGGGAGCCCCTCACTTAGGACACACTGCCCCAGGCCAGCGAGTCTCTGGTGAGTGTGAGGATGAGGCAGTGGGGGGGGCAGCCCATCCAGGGGGACCTGGGAGACCCCAGATGGCCTCCCAGGGTCAGTGCTGATATAGCCTTGTGCGGCCACATGGTCGTCCTCCCCTCAGCCTTTGGGCCCTTTGGGTTTCCCCAGATGGGCATGTGCTTATGTGCTCTGCTGTGCACTTTACCCACCTTGGCATTTTTTTAATCAGTGTTTTCACCGCATCGGACCCTTCCTGTGCACCGTGATTAATGTGCAGCAGTATTCATAGGCCCATTTCAATACAGTGTAAGAACATGGTATACTGTACCGGAAAGCATTTGCTATTTATATACCCGAATGTTCCTTCTACACAAATAAACATATATTGAATTCTAGCTTGTTTGTGGTTTATGCTGGGGGGAGTGCTTTTTTTTTTAAATTAATTTTATTTTGGGGAGTGCATTTTGGAGATTGTGCTGATATGGGCGTCACTGCCGCCGGGCTAGCGTTGCTTCTCAGGGTGCTGCTAACCGCTCCCCCACTCCAGCTCTCACCACAGCTGTCCTGGGTTGGTGCTCTGAAGCCCTGCTGCGCTCCTCAGCTGTCTTCCTTCCAGTGCTTCCATGCCGTCCTCTAGGTGGCGCCATCTGCCCGGCCTCTTTCCCTCTGAGGTCTTCCCCCAGGCGTTTCTGTGTGCTCCCTTCCACACTGCCCAGTCCCTCCTCTGTCCCACATTGGAGGATGCTGCATGATGAAACTCATGGCTTCTTCTGCATCTGTCCTGGATCTGCTCTGCTGCACAAGCAGTAGTAGGAGTGAGCTCGCCAGCCCCCACAGCATGCCTGCTCAGCTTTCTGAAGCCCTCCAGGTTCACCACTACCACGCTGTAGCACCTGCCCCTGCTCGCCCAATCCTTACACCCCAACTGGGTGAGCTTTTCCAGCATGGGCTCTTTGGTGCCTTGGGTGAGTTTAGACTTCTCCATGTGGTTTCTGGTGCTTGCTTTGCAGCACATATATGAAGAGTTAAAGTGGTTTCCAGGACTGTCTGTGAGCTGGCCAGCACCTGGCACACTCTTCAGCTCTGTCATGGTCACGCACGCTACTCATCCTGCTTTGTTTAGGTGAGCTGTCTCTGGGCCTTAGTGTGTGCAGTTTTGTGTGATGCCCTCCTCACTCTTCCTAGCCTGCTGACTCCTGCCAGCCTTAGTTTTCACCATGGCCAGCACCTCCTGGGGAGCCCTTGATGGCATGCCTGATGTGCTTCCTGCTTCAGGACCTGGGGGTCAGTGGGCCCAAGTCTCACCTCCAGGTGGTAGGTAGTCAGGGCTACTGCCTTAGGCCTCTTTGGACAGGAGCTTCTGCTAGAGGGACCAAGCATAGGGTCTTGCAGAATGAATTCCTCGCCAGCATTCAGGTAAGGCACTGCACTCACTTTCCTAAACCCAACAAAACCAGATTGAAGCCCTCCAGGGCCTAGGGTTGATAAAAAATGGCAGTGGGCATTTTTCTGGCATTTGCTTTTGTACTGGGCTCATGGGGTGCTGGAGAAGTGAGAGGGCTATAGTCTCCAGTCCTGCCGAAGGGGCTTTCTCTTGGTCCAGGATGGGGAAGCCCATGTGTCTACACCAGGTGGTCCCATGCAGTGGGGTAGGTGCCCACATCTGGTACCCTTCTGCCTCAGGGCCCCAAACACAGCAGTGATAATCCTGTGCAGTCAATAAACACTTGTAGAGGCTGGGGAGATAGATCAGTAGAATAAGTGCTTGCTTGGCAAGCACAAGGGCCTGAGTTTAATCCCCAGTTCTGCAAAAAAGAAGCAAAACCAAAAACACTTGTAAAAGTGCCACTCTGCCAAGCCTTGTGTGAGAAAGGTAGTGTGGGATGGAGAGACACAGCCGGGAGAGGGGAATGGCGAGTACTGATGGGGAGAGGTTACCCCTCTTCTCCCTTCTTCTGACCTTTCCTTCCTTCTCTTTTTTTTCTGGCAGTGGAGATTAAATCCAGACCTTCACACTGAGCTACATCCCAGCCCCCTTTTTTCTTTTTATTTTGAGACAGTGTCTCACTAAGTCACAGTTGCTCAGGTTGGGCATGAACTTGTGATTTTCCTGCCTCAGCCTCCTAGAGAGCTGGTAGTGTGCTACCCCTTTGGGCAATTCTAAATAGGGTAGAAGGCATCACTGCCAGGGGAGCTGTGGGCAGATGCACACACCCAGAGGCTGGGAGGGAGCCTCGCAGATACCATTCTCTATATATGGGCATTCTCAGTAGATGCACAGCTGGTCTCCAGAGGCTTCTGGTGTGTGGCAGTGGCTGAGAAACTATCGCCAACGCTCTGAGTCCAGTGCCTGGCAGCCCCCACAGCTGCTTCACACATTACTGGAGCAGACCTTACTGAGATGCCTCTTCTAATGACAGGAAGTTCTGTTCCATGGTGCCAGGCTTCAGAGTAGAGATCCCCTAAGTTTTTGGCACCAGGTATGGTTTCTTTTTCATTTATGTGTTTGGTATAGGGTCTACAGCATCTCACTACATAGATTGGACTGGTAGTGATCTTCCTGTTTTCAGCCTCTCAAGCACAGGGATTATAGGCGTGAGCCACCACACCCAGTCTCAATTGCTGTCTCAGCATGCCCTGGGGGCAGGGCTGGCACGGCATGCTGGGATGAACCCTGGCTGCTGTGCTCTGCCTAAGCAGGCATTTTAGTCCACTGATCTGGCTGGCTGGCCCAGGTATGCTTTCTTGGAGGATAGTATTTCAGTGAGCTGTGGGATGGGTCTAAGTTTTGGGATTAGATTCTCATACAGAGCCAGTGGTCCACATCCCTCACATGCGTGGCTCCCAGTAGCTTCACACTGAAGGACAATCCCAGGTGCTGCTGGTCACCTCAGCTGTGGGAACAGCTGTGTGTATAGGCAGGCTTTGCTCCAGCCGCTGCTGCTCACCTGCTGTGTAGCCTGCTCCCCTTACTGGCCCTGGCCGGGAGCCAGTCTGGATGCCAAGGGCCAGGGCTTGGTGGTCCCGGTGCAGACTGAGGTGGGCCTCTCAGCACCTCTGCCCAGGAGCTTTTCTGGAGGTGCAATCATTTTATTTTGAAGTAGTTCCAGATTTACAGAATTTATAAAACTAGTGTAAAGAATTCTCTACGGGGCCGGGGAGATGGCTCAGTGGAATAAGTGTTTCCCTGGCAAGTGCAAGGGCCTGAGTTCAATCCCCAGTTCTGCAAAAAAAAAAAAAAAAAAAAAAAAAAAAAAATCTACATATCTCTCTCAAATCCTTCAAATATTAAACTTTTACTATAATTTTAAACTTGTGTGCTGTGTTGCGTGTCCTCTGCACATACTGTTTTTCTAGAGCATTTGCTACTTTACTGCTATGTTCTACTAAAATATCAAAAATAACAAGGGTACAATTTAAGGGATTCTGGTGGTGTATGTGTGTGATTAGGGAGTGAAAAGTTTTTGAGGCAGGATCTCACTTAAGGGACTCGTGTGTGTGTGTGTGTGTGTGCAGGATCTCACTTAAGGGACTCTGGTGGTGTGTGTGTGTGTGATTGGGGAGTGAAAAGTTTTTGAGGCAGGATCTCACTTAAGGGACTCTGGTGGTGTGTGTGTGTGATTGGGGAGTGAAAAGTTTTTGAGGCAGGATCTCACTTAAGGGACTTTGGTGGTGGTGGTGGTGGTGGTGGTGGTGGTGTGTGTGATTGGGGAGTGAAAAGTTCTTGAGGCAGGATCTCACTAAATAGCCCAGTGGTGGTGTGTGTGTGTGATTGGGGAGTGAAAAGTTCTTGAGGCAGGATCTCACTAAATAGCCCAGGCTGGACTCAAACTTATGACCCTTCCTCCAGACTTCCCGGACGCTATTCTAAGCGTGGCCCATTCCAGGCTTTGGTGGTTCTGCGACCATGGACCCCTCCTCCAGTGAGGACACGGGCCGCTCTTCCCCACCTCTCCCCGCAGTGGAGGTTGGCGGTGAGAGCGGCAGTGCGGGCCTGCGCCCGGCAGAGGGCGGTCGAGTGTCAGGAGTGAGGCTGCCTGTGGGGTGCGCGCCCTGCTGGGTGACAGAGGCGCAGTGTGGAGGGACGGCGGCCGGGACCGCGGCGCGTGCTTGGGCCCTGGCAGGGGCAGCGTTCTGGGGGTGCCCAGGCCAGCGGAGCGACAGCAGCATCCGTCTCCCCATCAGTGCCAGAGCACCTCTATAAAAAGGGGTAAAAGTAGCTCCGGGGCTGCGTGATCACTGGGAAGACCAAGTAGTTAATGCCCCAGAGGACGGCTTCTGGCACGTGGTAGGCTGCAGTGTGTACCCCTGCAGTGTGCGCCCTCCCGCGCCCCTTTCCTCTCTGACCTGTGTGCAGGCCTTTTCATTAACCCTCTAGGGCCACCCTGTGGGTGGGTTAAGGACCTCCCGCCCTTGAACGGGGCTGTGCTGCAAGAGGCTGCCGCACCAATCTCTCCATGGCAGCTGCGCAGCCTTGTGGGATTTTTATCTGAACAAGGGGCTTCCATCCACCTGTGATCTACTGCGGTGGACTCAGAAGACCACACCCAGTCTCAATTGCTGTCTCAGTGCACCCCCGGGGCGGATCTGGCATGCCAGGCCTGGGGATTGAACCCCTGGCTCCTGCATCTGCTTGCAGACGCTTTAATCTCCTGAGCTATTTGGCTGGCCCTTATTTCCTGTACTTCTGATAATGTCAATAGAAGGTAATTCTGCCTGCTTCATGGATTATGCTACTGAGTCTTGTAAGAGTTTACCAGTTGGGTGAAGCATATTGGTAAGGGTTCCAAAATAATCCTTAATAGATCCTAGCCTTTGGGGAGGATTGCCACTTGGTGAGGATTCTCTCTCTCTCTCTCTCTCTCTCTCTCTCTCTCTCTCTCTCTCTCTCTCTCTCTCTCCTTTCTTTCTCTCTGTGTGTGTGTCTCTCTCGGAAGTCTTACTATGTAGTCTAGGCTTGCCTTGAACTCACTTATGTAGCCTACACTGGCCTTGAACTTATAGTGATCCCTGCCTCAGCCTCCCAAGTGCTGAGATTACAAGTGTGTGCTACTGTGTCACCAACAAATATATGATTGAAATAAACTTCACAACAAGAAATGGTAATGAGGAATATTTTATAATGATAATGTGACCAATCATAAGAATAATAGAATAATTATGTTCAAAAACAAAGCTCCAAAATACTGAAACAAAAATGACAATTAAAGGGAGAAATGTAAAAAACAAGGGAGAAATGTACAGTTTAATGATAATAGTTGGAGACTTCAGTCCTTCACTTTCAATAATCGATGTGACAGCCGGCAGAACACACAGAACAGAATATGTGGAGGACGTCATAAAGCAGTTAGAGACCCTTTGCTCTGCACTCCCCCCACAGTAGCAGAAGACAGGGACCTCTTAGGTACACCAGGAACGTGCTCCAGGACAGCCCCAGCCCATTGTCAGGGAAAAAACAATCCTCACTGATTTAAAAAGATTGAAATATTACAAAGTGTGTTCTTTGCCCTAAATCCTGGCACAGCAGAAAATTTGGGAAGGTCACCACATGTGACAACTAAAGGACTCATTCCTAAAATAAACCAGTGGGTCTGGGATGCTGAGGCAGAAGAACTGCAGGTTCGAATACAGCCTGGGCAGCTTAGCCACTTAGGGAGATTTTGTGTCAAAAATAAGACTGTGGGTGGAACTTGGCCCTGGATTCAATCCCGGGCACCACAACAAACAAAGCAAAAGCAGGGCTGGCCAAATAGCTCAGCGGATTAAGCACCTGCCGGCAGGTGCAGGGGTCAGGGATTGTTCTGGGACTGCAGTGCTAGCCCCACCCCTGGGGCACGCTGAGCTGGCAATTGAGACTGGGCGTGGTGGCACTTGCCTGTAATCCCAGCACTTGGGAGGCTGAAAACAGGAGGATTACTGAGTCTGATCTAGGTAATGAAACCCTGCAGGCCCTGTACCAAATACATTTAAAAAAAAGAAAGAAAAGAAAAAGGAAAAGAATAAGAGAAATAGTCCTAACTTTGAGTGTGAGAGATGTGAGAGTTGCCTGGAAAATTATAGAAGTGAGAAGGCCTTGATGTGATTCCTGGGGAGCTAACATTGGAAGGAACCAGCTGTACCCAGCCTGGACTGCTCCTGGGGACCTGGTCACCAAATGCCCGCCTCTTGACTTTTGGCCAGCCTTAGTATGCAAAGCCTTCTGTATAACACCACACACAAACCTAGAGCAGGGTCACAGGGAGGCCAGGCCCTTTGAGCAGGGCAGGGTTCCCATCATTGGATGGAAATTCACCAGCAGAGTTTAGGAGGTGGCGACCACCCTCTGAAAGAGAGGGTAGAAAGCAGGTTAAACCCAGGAACAGGTGAGGAGACGCCTTGGGAAATGCTAGGCTCTTGGGTATATGTCCCAATGGTTGTGGGGAAAGAGCACAGAACTTTATTTTTTATGTGTTTGGTACAGGGTCGGCAGGGTCTACAGGATCTCACTACATACATCAGATTCGTAGTGATTCTGTTTTCAGACTCCCAAGTGCTGGGATTACAGGCGTGTGCCACCACACCAAGTCTCAATTGCTTGCTCAGTGCACTCCAGGTGCGGGGCTGGCATGGCATGCTGGGGATCAAACTGGGGATCAAACCCGGGTCTCTGTGCTCTGCCTAAGTAGTTGCTTTAGTCCGCTGAGCAGAACTTTAATCCCTGCTCTTTCAGAGCTTATCAAACATGTTCTCAGACATGTACCCTTCATAAATCCATTTTAGACATTCCAGTTCAAAGTCAGCTGTAGTTAACAAACACTGAGAGCTGGGACCAGCAGGAAAGGCTTTTCATCAGGAATTAGGTACCTGCAAAACCACTGGCTGAACTAGAGAAGCAGATTTTTAAGATGAGCTTGGAGATGTTTACAGAGGGACACTGCAGGATTGGCCACTGAGGAAGCTGCCACTTGCTCTGGAGAGCAGCTTATGTCTCTGTTAAGGAGACCAGGCTGTTGCTGGCAGCCTATCCCTGCCCTTAACCATCAAGAATTAGGGCTCAGATACACAGGCGAAGCAGTTCCAAAAGAGCTCACCATGGCCAAACAGCTGCAGGTCCGAAGGCTGGAGACAGAGCACAACCCCTGGGTGGACTATGCCAAGCTGGCCAATGAATACGAAGATGCTGTCAACTTGGGCCAAGGCTTCCCAAACTTCTCTCCCCCAGACTTTGCCATGGAAGCCTTTCAGCGGACCGTCAGTGGGGACCATATGCTCAACCAGTACACCATGGCGTTTGGTTACCCTCCACTGACAAAGGTCTTGGCGGGTTTCTTCAGGAAGCTGCTGGGACAGGAGCTGGACCTGCTTGCTAACGTGCTGGTGACCATGGGAACCTACGGGGGCCTGTCCACAGCCTTCCAGGCCCTGGTGGATGACGGAGACGAGGTCATCATCATTGAGCCTTTTTTTGACTGTTACAAGCCCATGACACTGATGGCTGGGGGTCGCCCTGTGTTTGTGTCTCTGAAGCAGAGCCCCAGCTAGGACCAGGACTAGAGTTCCAGCAGCAGCTGGCAGCTGGACACCACGGAACTGGCCAGCAAGTTCATGCCTTGCACAAAAGTCCTGGTGCTCAATACACCCAAGAACCCCCTTGGGAAGGTGCTCTCTAAGGCAGAGCTGGAGCTGGTGGCCAGCACGATGCTGTGCATCAGCGATGAGGTCTACCAGTAGCTTGTGTTCGATGGGAACCAACAGCCTCCCTGGCATGCGGGAACAAACCCTGACCATTGGCAGTGCTGGCAAGACCTTCAGTGTCACCAGTTGGAAGGTGGGCTGGGTCCTGGGTCCCGAGAACATCATGAAGCACCTGCAGACTGTGCACCAGAACTCCATCTACCACTGTCCTACACAGGCCCAGGCTACGGTAGCCCAGTGATTTGAGCAGCAGCAGCTCCTCTTTGGCCAACCCAGCAGCTACTTTGTGTAGCTTCCTCAGGCCTTGCAGCGTTGCCGTGACCATATGATCCGCAGCCTGCAGTCTGTGGGCTTCAAGCCTGTGGTTCCCCAGGGCAGCTACTTCTTCACTGTGGACATCTTGGACTTTAAGAGCAAGATGCCTGACCTGCCTGGTGCTGCGCATGAGTCCTACGACAGACGCTTCACCAAGTGGATGATCAAAAACAAGGGTTTGGTGGTCATACCGGTCTCCATCTTCTACAGCAGGCCACACCGGAAGGACTTCGACCACTACATCCACTTCTGTTTTGTGAAGAAGCCACGCTCCAGGCAATGGATGAGAAGCTGCAGAAGTGGAAGGCTGAGCTCAAGTTCTGAAGTGGCTGCTCCGCAGTTCGGGTGCCATATGGGGCCTCTTGGTCCAGGCTCCAGCCATTCCCACATCAGAGAGACTTAGGACTGCCGCTCTGGGATCCAGGCCATTCCTAGGAAAGAGCCTGCCTTGGTCTGGGATGTCCCTTCCCACAGTGCCTGCAACTCCTATCTCCAGTGTGGGTAAGAGAGGCCCGAGGGCCCTCTGCCCCTTCCTGGGTCTGTCGTAGGCTCTTGAGTCTCTTCTGGCTTAGCTGGGGAGAGCTGGCATCACAGTGACCCTGCCTCCCACTCTTTCCTAGCCCCAGCTAAAGCTCAGGCATCACCTCTACATCTGACTTTGACCTCAGGAAGTTCAATTCTGTGCTGAGTCTTTTTTGCCTATAATAAAATTTTAAGTTATTCAAACTCCAAAAAAAAAAAAAGAATTAGGGCTTGGCACTGAGGCCTTAGCCACCACCATGCAGAAAGCCAGATCCCCTGCAGGTGTGGACCAGTAGAAATAGCAGGTGAGCCTTAAGTGGGACTCACAGGGAGCTGACCTCATGGCACAGACTGGACAAGTCTCCAGTGTCTTTGGGGACACAAGGGCAGAAGCCACCATGGACAAGTACAAGGGGACCACAGCTTCCCATGCAGGGAGAGAGAGGAACTCATTCCCTGCGATATACTGTATCAGAGCTCGCTGGAGAGTTGGCTGAAGGAAGGTGAGGCAAAGAGGAATCAAGGACCATTCTTAGGTTTTAGATATGCCCTGGGCTAGGCTGGGTACCATGGACTTCTTTGAGAATCTTGCCAATTAACATAAGACAGAGGCTATTGTGGAGGTTAGGAGAGGCTGGGTGGGTTGAGAGAAAGGTATGAGGCTGTGTCAGAGGACAGAGGACCCTTCCTTCTCCCTTGCACTCGCTTTGCTCTGGAGATCAGAACTTTGAGTCGACTTACTCCTCAGAAGTCAAGGATGTGGGCCAGCACTGGTGGTTTCACTGAGTTTGTTTCTGTTATCTTTGTTACGACAACCTCTCTTTTTCTGAGGCTTGGTGGGGTGAGCATAATTAGGTAGTCAAAAATAACAGTGGTTCTTACTCTGCCTGCCAAGTAGGATGGCGACATCTTTTGCATGTTTTAAATTCCTCTGGAAAAATAGCTCTCTGACTGACTGGAGTCTGAAGGATGATGCTAAAGACCTGGAAGTAGAATCTGCAGGCCTAACCCAGTGAGCAGCTGCTTGGAGTTGGGCTTCGGACCGCAGGGTGAGGATCTGAATGCAAGTGAAAGGTCAACTAGAATGTTAAATAAAGCCTGACGAGAATGCCTGCCAAAACCAGACGGATACGTCCGGACAAGCCTGATAACGGGGCATTTCTTCCTTTGTGTAACCCATGCTTGGTTCCCCCCTGCCCCTTAAGGTGCACTATTACCATTTATTCTTTTATTTTTTGAAGATAATACAAAATAGTAATAAGAAAAATTAGAAATGATACAGAATTTCTCTAAATAAAATAATATGAATTCACCAGTGTTTGTTGTATTGCATAGTGTTCATGCTGTTTAACTGATGGCCTTGCAATGTACCTTGAATGTTAAATTCCCCTAGCAACCTATGATGTCACCCAACTCTCCAATTGCAGTGCGCCAATCTGCCTTTGTGCCTCCCTGCTTGCTCTTCTTATGCAAGTCCCCAGAACCCCACACAATGGCGCTCTGACTCTTTAGGAGCCATCCCAGTCAACCCACTGGTATAAATAAACTGCCTTCTAGGTTCTCTTTCTTCCCATGTGTGGTCTGTTTTCTGTAACACAAGTAGTATTTTGGGAGACGAACACTGTGTTAGGTTATTTGGCAGTGCCATAGAGATAGGAAAGATAAAAGAAGCTTTTATTAACTCTAAAGATGTGGAGAAGATCAAAAGCAGGGAAATGGGGGATCCTTTGACCTGAGACAAAGGAAGCAGAGACTTTTATTGACTTTTTCTAGGGTTGGAGTGTGAGGGGCAGTTTTAACTACCTGTAAGGAGCTGGTTGGAGTCTCTCCTGTGGGGGGGGGGGGAGGTGAAAGGAAACTGTATCCAGGGCTAGAGTGGGCAAGAAGGGGAACGTGGTCATTGGGAGGGTAAGCTGTTGGTTTAAGGGCTTCAGCCATGTTAGGTGACCACCATAATTCAGCAATTCATACAAGGGCAAGAATCTGTCATGGAGGAAAACCTGCAGTGAGTGGAGAGAGGAGACAGTGAGGCGTGAGCAGGTTGGGTGTGGCCACTGGGATTCCTCGCCACCTGCACAGACTTGGGAGGCCATGTGTAGTGGCCCTCCAGGAGGTGGGGGCGGTCCTCCAACCTGCTCTCATCATATCTGGGGAGCCCTCCAGGGATAGGAAATCCATGCTGCCTGGGGCACCCCAAGGCTGCAAGCACCTGTGCAGCAGAGGTGACACCTGGGCACTTGCTTCAGGATCCACGCGTGCCCAGGACGGTGAGTGTCCAGGCTGTATCAGGGCACTGACGGCTGCTGCTGCAGCTCTGGAGCACACGGGCTGCTGGGCACAGCAGCGTCCCAGCAGCATGCACACTGTGTGCCAGCTTGGCACAAGGGATACCTCTGCTGTTGTGGCGTTTTCATGATCTGAGGGCTCCACAGCTTCTGAATAATAGAGCAAGAATTTCTATAGGGCACGAGGTGTGTCGGATCTCTTTCAGGAATATGTGCGTATTGTCTGGATGATCTAGCTTGGGTGGACTCAGCCTGTGGGTGCTGTGGTGCAGATCACTCACTGCTCAGGGTGCCCGGGGCTGAGCTGGGGCTGGAGGGCCCAGGTGACTCACTGTGTCCTTCATCCTGCAAGGAGCTGTGTCCAAAGGGTGTCTTCTTTTGACATGTCCCAAACTGTCAGGTGAGTCCTGGCCATGCTAACTAGGAAAAGTGAATTAGGAAAACATGATTTATGTCAGTATGTGCTTGGGGTAACTCTCAGGTGTAATACAGGCACTGTGTTGATATTTGAAGTAGCTATGGAAATAAGAGTCATCATTAGATCTAGGAGCTGCCAGATAGCTTCTCAAATCAGTCCAAAGCCGGGCGTGATGGTCCAAAGCCGGGCATGGTGGCGCATGCCTGTAATCCTAGCACTTGGAAGGCTGAGGCAGGAGGATTGTTGTGAGTTTGAGACCAGCCTGAGATACAAAGTGAGCTTAAGGCCAGCCTGAACTGCATAATGAGACCCTGTCTCAAGAAGACCAAAAAAAAAAAAAAAAAAAAAAAAAAAAAAAAAAAAAAAAAAAAAAAAAAAAAAAAAAAAAAAAATCAAATCAGTCCAAATACAGGCTGGTCCTTCTGAGAGTTAGGTGAATTAAATGCTGTTAACTTAAGAAGGAAAAGGAAAGTCACATGTCATTTTGCTTGAAAACTACTTAAAAACAAAGTAGAGAGCCAGGGAGATAGCTTAGTGGAATAAATGCTTGCCTGGCAAGCACTAGGTCCTGAGTTCAATCCTTGGTACTACCAAAACAAAACAAAAACACCCAAAGCAGACAGTGGCATCTGTGTAATTCAATGACTTGGCAAGATCCTGTTTCAAAAAAAAGGCATGTGTGTGTGTTGGGGGGTGGGGGTGCTGGAGGTATAGTTCAGTGTGAAAGCCCTGTGTTCAATGCCCAGTAACACACACACACACACACACACACACAAACACACGTGCGTACACACACAAACATACACATGCACAGAGCAAGCATCAGATCAGATAACTGCTCACCATCAGCCTGAAGGAGAGGGCTGAAAAATAAACTAAGAAGTAAGGAGCTGGAGTTGGCCCTCGGAAAGGCTGCAATTCATCAAGTGTGTGCAGTTAAGGGAGGCAAGGCTGACTGCAGAACTCCCTGTGGTTCAGTGCCTAGCAGAGGGACTGAGTTAGCTGACTTCAAATAATACCACAAGAAAGTTGCAAGTAACCCTAGCTCCAGGCACCTGGCAGGGGGAGGTGAGGCTGAGTGAGGGTCTTGGCCACTAGAAAAGGACCTGGGGAACTGTGCGTGTGACAGGCTGGATGCCACCCTGGGGCTCTTTGCACTTGTGTCCATTCAGACAGCATCCATGCCTCAATGCCTGCTTTTTAGACTTTTATCACATGGATATCTAAATCCTATGGGGGAAAAGATGCATGTTTTCCTTGTACTTTTTTTTTTACAATTGATGCACTTGTCATCTGATCTCTGCTTATCCCTCCCTTGCTAACAGCATGGGATGTACCATGAACATTTCATAATGTGCCAGTCTCCTGACTGACCTCACCTTTTGTGTCCCTGACCCAGTCTTCATCTGGCAGGCTGACCTGCATTGTACTGGTCCTGTCCCTTACCCTGCCGGCACCGTCTGACTCTGTTCACCCGCTGCAGCCTCCCTGCTGTTCCTCTGCCAGCATGGCCCCTGCTCTAGGGGACTACAAGGCTATTCCCTTGCATAGTGTGTGTCCTTAATCAGTGCGTCAGTGTGGGCTGACCGTGCTAGGCAACTTGTAACACCCAGCTGAAGGAGTGTGGCTCTGGCTGTGAGGGCCACCTGGGGATTGCTGCCCACAGCGTTAAGAGGAGAACTGGAGAGGAAGGAGTGGTGCTGTTGGTTTTCTTGGGGGAGCTTGTTGTGCTAGCTTTTCTGATATGAACTCAGTTGTAACTGTAGGAGGAGCTCAGAACTTTACTGATGCTGAGGGCAGCTGTGGTTCTTTTCAGGGAACCCCTGATCCTTACCTTGAGCACTGCTGCCTGGCTCCAGAGCAGATCTCTCAGCCTGCTGGCACAAGTCCTTCACCTCACTGGCACAGACTTTCTAGCTTCTTCCTCTGACCTCTGTGCCTTCTCAGTGCAGATCCCTGAAACAGGCCTGTGTGAGACACTGTCATGGGCTCTTGGCCTCCAGCTGGACCTGTGGGAGGCTTGGGCTTCAGCTGGACTCACGCAGGACCTTGCTGTGGGATCCAGGCCCTCGGCCTGATTCTTTGGGTCTCTAGTGTGTGTGGACGGCCTCTTGCACGCTTTGTATCTGACTCCTTGAGTAACTATTATAAGTGAATCCTTTAAATTACATGTCCTGTATTGCTTCCCTTGTAAGCCCTGACTACACCAATGAATCCCGAGCAGGCTTCCATGTGATGGTGCTCACAAGCACATTCCATCCCCTTCACCCTTTTCTTGGTGCTCATCACTATCAGTTTTCTACCTCTCACTTTACTATTTGCATCTCCTGCTCCCTCTAAGGAATGGGTCCTGCAAGTGAGGGATTTGCTGCTTTGTTACAGTGCATCCCTGTCGTCCCATAGCAAGGCCTGGCAAGCATAAGCTCACTGAGCACATGGAGGGCGGCCCCTCCAGAGCGCACTCTGTGGTTTGTTAGCAATCATCCCGGCTTCCCCCTCAGATGCCAGTTTGCCCTCTGGGCCATGGCTTCCTGTAAAATAACGGGCTTGACCTAAGTGATCTGAGCCTTCTAAGTCCTGTTTAGTCTCCTAAATTAAAGCAGTTTCTACCTTTCACCCTGCTATATTGGACCTGGGCTACATCATCAGAGTAATCAGTGATTCCCTTTGGTGAGTCCCTGTCTCGACAGCTCGTGACTCAGCTGCTGTGCTCAGTGACCAGAACCAACTCCTGGAAGTCGCCATCCCAGGGTGTGCCTGCTGCATCACACTCAAAGTGCCCGAGCCTTTCTGCCGCAAGCTTTTCTCTCTGTGGCTGACACTGCAGTCTGGAAGTCCTGGCGAGGAGCGTCCCGGGGGACGTGAGAATTGGTGGAGCAACAGCCCAGCTCCCTTGCCCTGTGTGGGTTCCCTCTGTGAGCTACGCTGCCTGCTGGAGTTGCCCAACAAGACTGCACACAAGGTGTTCAGAGTGTCATTCAGCTAACAAGAGCTGCTCATAATCCTAGGTGACCCCACTACTTCCACCGTGTGACCAGGACCGTTTCCTCCCGCTTCCCTTTCTCTTCCCTTAGTTTCCATTGTTTTTTCCTAAAAGCTCTAGACGGCAATACTACAGCCATTATGCAGAGCCTTTTGATCACTGTCTATCTGCATCTTTCTTGCCTAAGCTGTACCACAGGAACGTTGGCCTTGTCTGCCTACCAACCCTTCCTATCAAACCATAGGTCTTCTTGTGTGTTTTGCTTATTTATTTTGTTTTCCTTCTCACATATGACTCTGTGAGTTTAAAAATCCATTAAGAAGGCTGAAGGCCACTGCTAGAAAGTGCTCTGCATGCAGGGGAAGACATAGTCTATTAATCACATGAATGATGACAAGCAGAGATGCCCACGGACTCTGCAAGAAAACAATGTTCTTTCTTCCTGGATGTTTCCTGAGGGGATGAGACAAGGATCCCTTTTAAAAGTTAGCATGTAGTTGCAGATTGCCACTCAGCCCAAGCATACTTTTGGACTTACAATTTTTCTTCACTCTCCTGCACACCAGTGTCAGCCTCTGTGTCATCAGGAAGCAGCATGACTAGAGTGTGGTAAGGCTGGATTACCGCAGCGTGCCAGGTGTTCAAATAATGCGTCCCATAGCTCGTGCACCGGAGGTGTGAAGTCATCATTTCTCTGTGCTTCCCCAGGCATTTCTAATTCAATCAAGTACCCAGAGAAAAGACGGTGTCTCGGTTACTTTCCTCTCATTGCTGAGATAAAACACCCAAAATGAGAGAAGGAAAAGTTTATGTAGCTCACAGTTAGAGGAGGTTTCAGTCCATACTCAGCTGGCTGCAAAGCAGAGCGGCACATGGCAGAGGGCAGCAGTTCATGGCGGTAGAAGACGGCAAAGCAGCAGGAGCAGATGGGAGGAACAGCAGCATCAGTGGCTACAGAGAGCAAATCTGTCTCCCTTAATGCTGCACTCAGGCATCAGCCCCAGGCTGGGTGGAGCACTCACACCCATAATCCCACAGCACTCACACCCATAATCCCAGCAGCACTCACACCCATAATCCCAGCAGCACTCACACCCATAATCCCAGTACTGGGTCATGAGTTGATCACAAATTCTAGCAGTCCCCCTCATAACTGCATGAGGCTTTGGGGGACACCTAGACACAGACCATAGCAGATGGTCTTGGAGGAGGCACAGATGTGAGAGGCATGGCCCTCCTCTGTGATCATCCCCACGGAGGGCCCCAGATCACTCTGGTTGAGAGATGAACAAAGCAAAACTCTGCCAACCGCAACTCTGTCCACCTGTATGTCTGTCCCTGGGATCCAGTTGGGCAGTTTGTGTGACGACAGGCTGGATTACCTCATAGTCCTTATAGTGTATCCTAAAGAATGCTGACTTACGTGGTCAGTGCTTACTGTGGACCACAGACTGCACAGCAACACGCACAGCAGGCTTCCATCTCAGTAAATTACACGGCAGATGAAAGTTGGTAGACAGCCCTCATACGCATGATACATGCTGAAAGTACACCTACATACAGCATAAGGTTCATGAATCAACATAGAAGAGTGGACATGGCCGTGTTCATAACAGACTCTGGCATGCTTTGGAATGCTGGGGAAGATATTTTATACTTTTACACTATTGTATAATCATATCAAACTTTTATAAATAGAAAGATAGATCAAAAAAGAAAAAAAAAAAAAGCAAGCCTGTCTTCCTTCTCTTACCATAAATACTGGTACAGCTGGTCTGAGTAAAGCTCTTCCCAGCTACCCTTCTGCCTACCTCAGATGTGGCTCTAGCATTTTGATGATGGGTTTCCCTGAGGCTGTGGTGCTGTTTAGGCTGAGCACTTTGAAAACTGAGGCAGGAGGACTGCTGTGTGTTTGAAACTGCTGTGAGTTTTGTCTCAAACAAATCAAAACAAAGAAACAAACCAAGAAGACGGGTTGCTGTTTAAAGGCCAGTGGATCTGGGACTTTGAGAGTCTGTCCCTGTGTCAAAACTGTGCTGTACCTTGCAGAACTCCACACTGACCTCGGTCTTTGCTGTCCTTTGCACCAGTGTGGACCACCAAGGAACTGCTCTTCCTCCAGGGATGACCCCAGTTCGCTGTGGCATCACCCTGCCCCCACAGCAGGGGCTCCACAGTTCTCTTCATCGATTGTTTAGTTGAGGGTGGGAAAATCATAGCAGAGTACCCTTTCCCCACATAGCAGAACAAAAATCACTAGCTGTTTGAGCACATTCCTATAATAATCCATCTGCCAGCTAATCTGTGGTCGGGACTGTGCTGCCGTGCAGCCTTCACTGACCTTCAGCCCTTCACTACATTCTGACAGCACTGCAGGGTGAAGTTATTCCAAGATCAGGGTTGATGCGTGTGCCTAGTGTAATGCTGTTTGCTCCCACCATTATTCAGCCCACCCTCAACCTTAAAGTTATGATCCTTGGCAACACAGAGCCTGAGTTTTGGTCGCCCTGAGCCTACAGATGAGTGCGGGAAACACACTAATAAGGTGCCGGAGTGTTAGTAGTACTTCCACAGACAGAGCTAAAACTCATTTTTACCTGTGACCTCTAGAGATTGCACACAATGAAACCCTTGCAGGGTGTCCTGGTGAAATTGGGAAGGACGATTTCCAGGACAATGGGACATCTTGACCCTGGGAACTGTCAAGTGCAGGTGGCACAGGCAGGCACACACCTTTCTCTTCCAGGCTCATACTACCAGGCTGGTGCTCCCTCGGGCTCCCCTTTTATTAGCTAGTGAAGCCGCCTCTCGGCCACTGAGTGTTGGGTTCACAGTTCACAGCTGTCTCCTTCTCTGCAGATTCTTCCTCGTTCAGGAAGTTCTGTGCCCTCTCTCCTTGCAGCCCACAACCAGCAGCCAGCTGCTATAGGGTTCAGAGGGCCACCTCCTTGCTGAATGAAGAACTAGTTCTTGTTTGGAGTAGTCTCTGCCCCTGTGGCTCATGTCCAAGTTAGACTCCAGTTGTAACTGGATCCTTGCTCAGCTCCCTTCCCTGCCCCTCCTATTTTTCCATCTTGAGAGACACCTGCAAGAAATCACGCATACCTGAGTCTTGTTTCAGTCTCTGCTTTCAAAGGACTTACTATGTGAATTTCAAAGAAACTGCTCAAATGTGCTTAATAGAAACACTGCTCAGGTGATTTCCTGGGTCTTTGGGCCGGGCAGTCCCTGGGCTCTTGTTGTGATCGCCAGTTACTCCTGTCGACCTGAATGAAGCTCTCCTGAGGCCAGAAGCTGTGATCATACTTTCAGATTTAACAGCTGCCAGGACCTGAGTGATGTTTGAGTGACATGGAATCTGATGGTGGAGCCAGAAGTCACAACGACGTCTCCAGGAGGCATCATCCAGGTGGCACTGACAGTCATGGGATGCAGCCACATGTGTGTAATCTCTTGCTCTTACAGCTCTCTGTTTTGATGGTTTCATTTTCAGAACACAGAACGTGAGTACTGGGGAGCTAACTCATTCCTTCAACAAATAGTTATTAAACCCTCTTCTGGGTTGAATTGTGTGTCATTCAGAAAACTACCTTGAAGTTCTGACACCGATAATTGAACAGTGTGACCTTATTTGAAAACAAGGTCATTGCAGAGGTAATGAGCTAGGATGGGGCCATACTAGAGTAGGGAGGGCTTTACTCCAGTGTGACAGGTGTCTTTTTAGGAAGAGGAGAGGTGCAGAGAGAAGAGGAGGGAACAGAGCATCTATCCACAAGCCACAGAATGCCAAGGATTGGCTGCAAACATAGCCAAGGTTTCTCTCCTGTAGCTTCCAGAGAGAACAGAGCCTTAGGGCCACCTTGATTTCTGACTTCTGGTCTCCAGATCTATGAGTAAAATATCTGTTTCTCTAAAACACCCAGTTTGTAGCACTTGGTCATGGCAGTCCTAGAAAAGCAATATGAGCCCTTACTGCATATATGTCTTTGTGAGTTATCTGTTCTCACTCTAAAGCAAAAACATACCTTGGTCTTTATCTACTTGGTCCAGAGGCAGGAGCCCACAGTTTGGCTCAAATTCCATGTGCACCATATCCAACTGTTATCAGGTAGTTCCTTTAGAAATGGCTCACCGATCAAAAATATTCCAGGTTCTTCTTTCTTTGAACAAAGAATCTGATGAGATGAAAAAAATACTGATAAAAAATTTACTTGAAAAGTGCAAGGTGGCCTATGGCCACGCCAACCCGGGTATGCCTGATCGCATCTGAAGAGGGACAGGCGGCGGGTGGTGAGAAGAACAGCTCTTCAGAGTGAACTTGGCCTGAGAGGAAAGGATAAAAATAAAACTAAAAGTGCACCCTGAGCCTACGAGATGAAGGGTGGGGTATTGTGGGGAGTCCCGATAGTGGTCCACATGGCATCTCATCTCTTTGAAGGCATCCACATCTTATGGGAGCCCATAAGAAGTTCCACATATGGGTCCTGAGGGACCTATTTGGTGTTGTCCTGGGGCCTTGTAACTGGAAGGTCCCACTTATTTCCCCAGCCAGCTTTGCCATACCCTATCTCCTACATCACAACCATCTGGGCTTCTTTGCCACATGGTCAGCTCAGAACGATCACTAGAAGAGGAGTTCAAATCACCCACCACCACTGATGCAGCAACAGGTGCAGATGGTCCATGTCTGTTCACACAAAATCCATTTCATGAAAATCAAGGGGAAAGAACAGATCTTGGAAGAATCTCGGCTGGCAGTGCCTGCTGTGTAGTCAGACTACTCCATCCTCTGCAGCTGCTCCTACCTAGGGGGAGTTCCTATTTGCTATTAAAAGTCTACACATAAATTTCTTTCATTGCTGCATTCTTCCAATGTTATGGCTTGTGTCTAGCCGTCCCCCCAAAGACTCAGGTGAACATAGGTAGGGCTTTTTCAGAGGTGGCTGGATCCAGAGTGTGTGACACTAGAATTGATTCATGGTGCAATGCTAGGAGGAAGAGTGCTGGGACTGAGGGTGTGAGTGCCACCCACCCTAAGTAGCCTGCGTACAATAGGAGTGATAGGAAGAGGTTTATTGCATCTCTGGTTGCTACTTCATTGTTGGTTAACTTCTGCCTGCCCTGCTTTGCCATGGACTCTGTGATCCCACTCTGCCTTGGAGCCAGCCAAGGATGGACTAACAGCTCTGTGAATTGGAGGCCAAATTAAGTTTTCCTCCCTGAACTTGTAGGTGTTGAGTATTTTGTCTCAGCAAGGAGAGAAAAGGAACTAAGACTGAAATTGGTGCCAGAGAAGTGGGATCATTGCTGTGACTATACTGGACTGTGTGGCTCAGGAACTTTTGGGACTGGCTCGTAGGATGCGGGTGGAGAGGTTCAGACATGACACCTGGGGCTGTGCGTGACGGGTGACTCATCAAGCTGATAGATGTGCTCTGGGTGAAGGCCATGTGCAGGAGGTTTCTGCTGGGAAGAAGGACTGCACTGAATGCTGGGCTCCAGCTGGTGTATGTCATGGCTTGACAGAGAGTTTGTCTGCATGTTGCTCATGGCCAGAGATTTTGGCTGAAACAGAGATTAAGGGTGGAAGACTAATTAATCTTGTAGATGAAATGTCAAACTAGTTTAATGTTGAGACAGTAGCATGGCTACTGTCGGGGGCTTTTAGCCACATTTGTGTTGACAATCAAGAGCAAGGAGCTCAGTAGAATGATCCAAAAACATTGTGAGTTTGGACAGAAAAAAAAAGCTCCAGCAAAGTTCTGCCTATAAAAAAAGGAACAGATGCCGGGCGTGGTGGCGCATGCTTGTAATCCCAGCACTCGGGAGGCTGAGGCAGGAGGATTGTTGTGAGTTCGAGACCAGCCTGAGCTACAAAGTGAGCTTAAGGCCAGCCTGAACTGCATAGTGAGACCCTGTCTCAAAAAGACAAAAAAAAAAAAAAAAAAAAAAAAAAAAAAAAAAAAGAAACAGAGAAGAAAGTAGTTTGTAGTTGTGTTTTTTTTTTTTTTTTTTTGTATTTTTTAGGGAAGGGTCTATAGGGTGTTCAGGGTCTCACTACTAGATCGGACTTGTAGTGGTTCTCCTATTTACAGCCTCCTAAGTGCTAAGTGCTTGGATTACAGGCATGCACCACCTCGCCTAGTCTCAATCACCAGGGACTGAACCCCCAGCCCCTGCACCTGCTTTAAAGCACTTTAATCCACTGAACTATTTTGCTGGCCCAAAAGTTGAGAAGGAT
>PVKA01024552.1:0-34074 GCA_004027165.1 Ctenomys sociabilis | reverse complement strand
TATTTGTGTCTCTTAGTTCATTGAAAGGAAGGTTCATGCTAATGTCAATTGGAAAATTTGTCTGCACATATCTTATACTCTGAGTACTTTGAAGGTGACAATATTCAATTATTGACTATTGTTATTTTCCTATTATTTTGTTGTGAAATTTTGTTTCCTCCATTTGCAATTTAAAGAATAAATGCAATTTTTAAAAGACAAAAAAAAAAAAACAAATAGCTCAGTGGATTAAAGCACCTGCTTAGGCAGACACAAAGGCTGGGGTTCAATCCCCAGCATGTCGTGCCAGCCCTGTCCCTGGGACACACTGAGACTGCAATTGAGACTGGGCGTGGTGGCACATGCCTGTAATACCAGGGGGGCTGAACACAGGTGATCACTATGAGGCCAATCTACATAGTGAGACCCTGTAGACCCTGTACTTAAGAAAATTATACTGGTAAAAGCCTCATACATACATATGAAATGTAAAGTGTAAGAATAAACAGAAACATGCCTGAATTTAGGTTTTATTAAGTAGGCAGCAGGAGAAAATTTTTTTTTCCCTTTAGTAAGGAAGGAGTATATAGAATGGTATTTCTGTAAAAGTCCAAGGAAAACTAGGTGCACTGGACTGTGTAGGCATGGTTAAAGACAAACAGCTCTCCTGCCTAGAAGACACTACAGTGTGTCTTTCAGTTGATCCTCTTGTTCTAGAACAATCTGGTTCCCAATATATATGCACTGAGTGACAATGAGTTGCTATGAAACTGTAGAAAAGAGAGGAAGGGATCCATAATTGCAGAGTGCAATTTAGGAGGGATTTTCTGGCTAAAGTTTGGGACTAGGTGCAGCAAGATCAGTTGTACCCCACTACTGGGGCCTGAAGTATGAGCCCCAATCATTCTAGCTGGAATGCACCTCATTGGCCTCAAGCCAATATCTAATAGGCATACTTCTAGCACCAGGTCCTGTCAGTGTTCACATACCTCTCTAATGGTCTCCTCTCTTTCTAGTATTAAAGGAAAATTCTACAGATAAAATGGACTAGAGTTATTCTGGGACAGTCACAGGGATAAAATAAGATCACTACAATCATATTTGGTCTTCATTTGGCTTCTTGGCATACAACTCCATAAGACATATGGAATCCCTAGAAGGATAAGAATGTTTCCCACATCCAGTGAGAGGACTGGTAACCAGATAGACTCATGACAGGGACAGTCCCTAGAAAGACCAAGTGGCTTTGGTCCATTGGCCAGTGTTGTAATCAATCATATAATCCTAATGAAGCTTCCATAAGGCCCAAAGGAACAGAGTCCAGACAGCTTCTGGAAGGTTCTCTATGTGGCAGCTCCCTGAAGGTGGCTTTCCAGAAGAAGGAAGGGCAACTCTGTGCTCTTTCCTGTGGATGTCATTCTGCATCCCCTCTACTGGACTGTTCCTGCACTTTCCACTGGCATGTAAAGTAGCATGGTAGAGATATGGGGGTGTGGCACCATATTAGTGTCAGAGTTTAGTTATGCCATGTGTTAGAGGTAGTTGAATTAAGCTAGGGGTTAGAATTTAGTTGAGCTAGGAGGAGCAGCACAACCTAGAAGGATCATGAGTACCAGGCCAGCCTGATCTGTACAGAGGGGTCTCTAACATCCTCCCCCCAAAAGACTTTAACTGCATCAGATAATGCCCCACTGGTGTCTGCTTTACACTCACTTGGGTGGTTTAAGGGACAAACTGCTCACAGCTGCGTTGTCAGAAGTATTGTGCTAAGTGCAACAAAGGTAGGAAAAGGTTTTAAGATCCTGTATCTTCATTAACATTTCATAGTAGTTTTTTTTTGTTTTTTTTTTTTTTTTTCTCAAATAAGAACCAAAGAAGTAAAGCTGCAGTGGACAGAGACAGGAAGACAAAGAACATCAAATGTACAAAGTAGAAAGAAAGGGACTGCAAGAGTCCACTGAAAGAGGAGCACTCCAAAAGGACCAAGAAATGACCACTGGGCTTTGACTCAGCACTCTTGGTGTGCAGAAATAACTACAGGAAGCTTGACAGTGGGTTCACTCTTGACCATTTTGTCCTCAGCGGTCAGAGCTGAAGGAAGATTAGGTGTCCATGCTGACCCAGAGATTGGGATCAACTGCACAGAGCTCAGTGGAGCCATGTAATTCCTGAGAGAAGGGAAGGAGTAAGGGAGAGAGGGAGAGGAAGAGAGAGACAGAGACAGAGAGACAGAGAGAGAAAGAGAAGAGAGACAGAGATAGAGAAGAGAGAGACAGAGAGAGAGAGGCACAGGAAGCAAGGATTTCAGTTGACTTCAGCCAAGATGGAAAGGGAAGAATATGAGGAGCACAGCAATGAAACCACAGGGGCAAAGGTGGGCTGGTTGTTCCAGAAGACCCAGAGAAACAGAGCAACAGCAGCCCTGGGAAGGAACTGAGGAAATAAAAGTGCATGTGGCAAAGGGCGAAAAAGAGGAAAGAATGGAGAGTGTGCTGTCCTCAGGGCCTAAGAGTTTGTCCATGACTCTCAAAAAAGTAGATCTGATAAGAGGGAGACGGCAGACCCCAGAGGCATGTGATGAGGGACAGCTCTGAAGCCAGCAAGCAGGCAGACTCTTCTCTACAAAGAGTACCAGTTTTGCAGGAGCAGTGGTTCTGCTTCAAAAGGGATAGCAGATCTCAAGTGACAGGACCACACAGGCTCTGTCTGTGGTCCCGCATGAGTGAGTGACACTGTGCCCTGTCCCTCATCCAGTGGAATCCAGACCGTACTTAGGATGGTGCCTGACCAGGCCAAGGACCACACTTTATCTAAGACAGCACAAAAAAGGGGGAAGAGCCGAAAGGCAGACACAAGGAAGCGTGATCCTGATTAACAAACCGCATGGCTTGTTGTTCAGAATGCCTTTTTCTTCTCAATGGAGTAGGACAGAGGCTGGGCTAGGATCTTGGGAACCTTGGCTTTCGAAAGTGGCTGCCGTGACATCTTCCACCGCTGCCCCCTGAGCCGTCCAGCAGCCTGGGAGAGGCCGATCTGACTCCGTGGCCTGTCATTCCATAGAGCAAACCTCTTGTGGGCATACTTTCCTACTAGGATTTCTATACCTTTATACTTTGGGACTTCCAAAAATTTTAATCATTCCTTAGACTTATTTGCATTTTTGTATGTAAAGGAGGCAGTTATTTAAGAACCAAGTTAAAAGCAATGAGTTGGAAATCAATCCATGTCTTGGTTTAGGTCCAAAGGACTCCTTCAAAGTGTGCTAGGTTGACAATGGAGGTCTCTAGGAAGAACCATAACCCCATCACACCCTTCCCCCACCCAGGGACTGATCAGGCTTACATGACAGGGCGCAATGAGAGCACGTGATCTGCCCTCAGCTCTACATTGTTTTGGGTTTTTTGTTTTTTTTTATTTTGCAAACCAGGCAAGTGCTGCACTCTGAGCTACATCCACATGCAAATCTGAAATGTGGCCACTGAACGGTGTAACCCTGATCCAGCTTAACATTTTGTTTTGTTATTTTTGCTGTTGTTTGTGCACACAAGCGCTTTGAATTTTTTTTATTTCAATTCTAATATCCTATGTCAGTAATAACCCTATATAAAATAATAATCTATGTCAAATAACAATCCCATATCTTTGTGGGGTACAAAGTGATGTTCCCATATACATGTACATCCTGAAATGAATAACCCAGGCTAACTAATCACCAGCTTCTCTCTTTGTGGTAAGAGTACTTCAAATCAACTATTTTTTTCTATGTATTTAGTACAGGGTCTACAGGGTCTCACTACACAGATCGAACTCATAGTGATCCTCCTGTTTTCAGCCTCCCAAGCACTGGGATTACAGGTATGCACCACCATGCCCAGTCTCAATTGCAGTCTCAGCATGCCCCAGGTATGGGGCTGGTGTGACTTGTGGTGCAAATCCACTCTTTTAAAGTAAAGATGCCAACAATAGAAGACAGTGGATGGCAGCAAGGACGCAGGAGAGCGAGGAGGGCAGACTTAATATTCCAAAACAAAGAGGCAGGAAGCCAGGACTGAAGCCTGAGGAAGGTCTGCAAAGGAACACAGCCTTCAGAATGCTATTTATGGATGGGATGATGACCAGCAGGTCAAGTCAGACAGATACAATTATTGAGAGGACTTTAGCACTGTCTTAGGAAATAATTAATGCATTATTTCTGAATTTAGCTAACTAAGTACCAGCATTATGGGGAAATAGCTTAGTGGTCTAAGCACTCGCCTGGCAAACACAAGGACCTGGGTTTGATCCTTGATACCACATGCTGTGACAGCCTCAAAACCCCAGGCACGCTGTCCCAGCCATCAGAACCCAGCGTGGCGGTGCACACCTATAATCCCAGTGCTAGAGAGGCTGAGACAGGAGGATCACTATGAGCCTAAACTGCATAAGCAAGACCCTGTACTAAATAAATGAGTTTTTAAAAAGATTAAAAAAAGAAGAACCAGCATTATATTTCTCTAGGGGGTCCCCCCCAAACAAAGAAAATAGCATAATGGGCTACTTTTGCTAATAAATGAACACAATGGTGGAGAGGATGGGTGAAAAGCACTCTTTTATTCTGAGTCTTTTATTCCACTTAAATTTTTATTTATGAGTGTGTTACTTTGATAAAATACAGAACAAAGAAAGCATTCACAGCACAAAGAGATGACAGACGCTTATAGCTTTTCTTACAGTTGGGAGGGCCTCACAGCCTGCGCCTAAGACTCTTAAGTCAGGTGAAAATGATCCCAAAAGTAGCTGTACAAAACATTAGGTGTAGGAGCCAAGCTGTGGTCCAGCTGTAGAGCCCTCGCTCGGACATTCGAGACCCGGATTTCCAGTCCCAGCAGCTCTCGCACATGCGCAACACACACACACACACACACACACACACACACACGTGTAGTAACTAGAGAAGCAGGTTATTTGAAGAGATTAAAGGGGAATTCATACCTCTGCTGCCAGACACAGCCCTGCCTTCCAAACTAAAGAGAGAGAAAGCTCTCTCTTTCAATCAATCATGATTCCCCTCCCCTCAGACCTCAGGGCTCCAGCCCTTGAGCGGGTGAGTAGAGCGCCCACGAAATTAGCAGCTGGTGCAGGCCCCGCAGCCTGCAGTTTTCCTCCAGTCTACTGAGCACCACTTATTTGGGGTTTTTTGTTCATTTCCCTAAGCTTTAGCTTACTAGAAAGGAGCTTAGCTCGATGCAGTGAATTCAGATCAGAAACAGTTCACTTCCTCTGGCTTTGTTTTCATCAAAATTTCCTAAATAGCAGGTCAGTGAATATAAATGCTGACAAACCCAGAGCACCACGAACCTGGATAAATCCAGGCGAAGTCTCTCCAGAATGCCACAGAAACTGGACATCCTGGGCTTCCTCCAGCCTGATTCCACTCATGCTCTCGTGGCGTTGCATAAATTACAGCACCACCCTCGGCTTTTCTGGCTGGATTGAGCTCCCACACAAGAAGTCCCGCGTTTCAAGACTGCCTGTGTTGTCAGCACTCCCTCTCGAATCTCATTAGTGATTTCTTGAATGCTCTGACCTCCCAGGTAGGTTTTGGTGGTTATGTATCTCCTTAAGACTTTCCGGAGCTCGGTGGGGCCTCATTTAGCTGGGTGTATTAAAGGGTTGATCCAGGAATGACCAGAACAGATGAGATTTGGGCGGTAACTGAAACAGAAAAAGCAAAAGAAAACGCTCTCTGAAGCAGGTGCTGTGACCCCAAATTGGAATCAAGAGGTGAAATGCTTAGGACTTCAGATGAAATGGAATCATGCACTGGCTGCAAGGGCGTCCTGACATCAGAGGTCACTGTTCAGTCCCTGGGCACGAAGGTATGCTCAGTACCACCCTGGGTACACCAGGCACATCCGGGAACTCAATATATCAAAATAACTGAGCAATGGAGCTTCTTTTAACATCATCCTTAACAAGGTACAGCAGGTTTGCTTCAAATGAGCACAAAACTGAACCTCAAAACAGCCAGCTAGGGCCAGAGAGATGCCTCAGCGGACTGAGCACCTGCTTTAACAAGCACAGGGACCATGGTTCAATCCCTAGTCCCGCATGCCTCCCTAGCCCACCCTTGGGGGGTGCTGCGCTGGTGAAGGAGTCCCGGCCTGGAGGCACATGCCTGTAATTCCAGAGCTAGAGAGGCTGAAAACAGGACAGGAGAATCACTAGGGCTACAAATGGTGTGGTGACACCCTGTACCAAATACATAAATGAAAAACAAAGAAAAGAAAAAAAAAAAAAAAAAGGCAGCTGAGCACTACAGAAGAGACAAAGACCTTGTTTACAACCAAAACAGTCTACTCTCTGCTGCTAGTTCTTACAAATCAGCATTGTCTGGCACTCACAGACTCACAGGTAGCCGCAGAATTGATTTTCAAGATGTCCATTGGAGTTTGAAGAAGGAAGCGACTTCAGCAGCCAGTGCTAGGGAAGGCTGTTCCCGCCCACCTCTGCCTTCCTGCTCCCGCCCATCGTGGCTGAAGGTCGCTCGGCCCAGCACCCGTCTCAGAGGCGCAGCTTCCCGAGTGCCTCTGTGGTGGTTTTCATCTTGACACACTGATAACACATCCGAGTTAAAGTTTAGGAGTTCCTGGCCACTTCAGTGCAAGAGGGATACAGAATACTAACCAGCTGTGAAGTGCCCGGGGAACTCCCCTTGACCAGACTCAGGCCCTAGGGAGAAAAGGAGAATCCATCTCAACTCAAGTGACATCGTTTCCAGATCAGCAGAAGCACGAATTGTTTTATGGTCATGACTTTTTTTTTTAAACTTCCATAATGCAAAGTAATAACAAATGTTCAGAGTCTGCCAAGTGTTTTGGCCCCAGCTCATGGGTAATGACAAAAGTATAACTGTCTTGCTTACTTTTCTCTCATTGCTGGGACAAATACCTGACACTCAAAATGAAGGAAGGAAAGGTATTCATTTATTTGCTTATTCGATGTATTTGGTTTCTGCAGAGCCTCACTGCACAGCTTGGACTCATGGTGATTCTCCTGCTCTCAGCCTCCTCAGCACTGGGATTATAGGCATGCACCACTATGCCTGACTCTGGCTGGCTCAGCCCACCCTGGGGGCAGGGCTGGCAGGACATGTGGTGCCAGGTTTGAACCACAGTCCCTGTGCTTGCCTAAACTTGCCTAAGCAGGCACTTTAGTCCACTGAGCTATCTCACTGACCCAGGAAAGGTTTATTTAGCTCACAGTCTGTGGAAATTTCAGTCCATACTCAGCTGGCTGCAAGGCACAGTGGCGCATGGCAGAGAACAGCCATTCATGGCAACAGCAAAGAGCATAACAGCAAGAGCAAACGGGAGGAGCAATGGCAGCAATGGTGACAGAGAGCAAGTCTGTCACCCTTATGTTTCATTCAGGCTGTCAGCCCCAGCAGTTAGCACTCACACCTGTAATCCCAGCAGCATGCAAATTCATAATCCCAGTGGGTCATGAGTTCATCACAAACTCTAGAAGTCTGCCCCATGACTTACATGAAGCCAGACACAACTGTAATACTGACCTCACACAAAACATAACCCACCCAAAGTCAAGGGAGCTGAGCTTCGATCTTGTGTGTCACTTATGGAATGCAGGCAACAGAGAGGCACATGTGCAAAAATCATTATTTGCAATTGTAAATAATAACTCTTTAAGAGTTAGCAAGCCAAGTTTTCCCAGGAGAAAACATAGAATCATGTGGTTCCAGTAACTTTCCCAGCATCTCACAGCTAGTGAGAGCACAGCAAGCTTAAAACAGAAGCTTCTATGTCTCCAGAAATTCTATTAGCTTTGTCAATCTTCACCAGTTTCACAGAAATATTATCTTGAAGCCCACTCAGTTTCTCTTAATGAATTGTGTAACATCAAGTGAGTCATTATTTCTTTTAGAAGCTCCTTGAACAAATTCACATCTATTTACTTGTGTTCTTTCTATTTAATAATGAAGCAAGTATTAAAGTAATAATTGAATTATGAGGGCCGGCCAAATAGCTCAGCAGATTAAAGCACCTGCAAGCAGGCACAGGGGCTGGGCATTCAATCCCCAGGCCTGCCATGCCGGCTCCACCCTGGGGCCCCCTGAGACAGCAATTGAGAGTGGGCTTGGTGGTGTGCGCTAATCCCAGCTCTTAGGAGGCTGTAAATAGGTGAATCACTACAAGTATGATCTGGTAGTGAGACCCTGAACATCCTGTAGACCCTTTATATTAGAATTATAAAGTAGAAAGGATAGCCTTTATGTAGATGCAAACCATTTTTTATCACTATCCCTTTGTACCTCCTGATAATCACAGCAGTAACTAACTTTCCTTATGCTTCGTGCATTCAATACTTGCAGAAGCATAGTACATAGAAGTGCCACTAAGCCCGGAGCATTGTCCATGACTTAGTATAAAGTTATTAACACCATAACTGTGAGTGCTGACCCAAAAGATGGGATTTCACTGCTACACTAATAACCAAACTGTAACCCAAGCTCTTAGCCTAGTTCCTCTGCTGATGATCCTTTTAAAGCTACTTCCTTTCTCAATCCATTCACCTTCCATTTTTAATATAATGGAGAAAGAGTCAACCTGCCATTAAATGTGTTGTTGAGCTACTGTGGCTCTCCAAGACTGGTACAAAAACACGCTGAGCCCATTAAAGCTAGCATAAAAGTCCCAAGTGACATTAATGTTTAACTTTTATAAGCAATATGCTATGAGATGAACAACTACACAGAAAATCGAATTGTTAAGCGCCTTTCCTGCTAGGCCATTGTAGTTGAAGAAGAAAAGGATAACAGTTCCCTTTCTTTAGCTTATCCTAGCATGTGGTAAGGATTCTCTCATTTGATGACATTTCTCTGGAGTGGCTCAAAAGTGAGGATATGATTTATTAGATTCATTCCCAAGTCCACAAAATTTAGCTAAACATCCTAAAGAGTGATAGTTTGGGAAACTTTGAAGAATGAAATATCAGTGGATAAGCCCTTGTTGATAGGCTAGTACCCTGTGGAGAATGTAATACAGCATTTTGAGACTAACTCTGTTCAAGTTACATCAAGCCAAAGTCATCTGACTAAATCAAAGAATGAAATCACAGACAAATGGAAGAAATCAGGAGAGTGTTTATTAGAAATAAGAAGAAAACTTCTTGTGGTTTTTGGGGTACTCTGAAAGTGGAAGCCTTAGTGCACTGTCTTTGTTCTGGTCTCAAGGATATACAGAGTGTGGGGGTCAGAGGAGTCGGATACTCCACTGGCCAAATTCAAAGAAACCAAGTTGAAGGGAAACCAGTTATTTTGCAGCTATAATGTTTATTAAAATCCAGCTTAGAGGTAGGAAAGCACCATAGCACTTACTATACTCTGGATATCTGTCTAGTTTCTCCTAATTTTTTAACCTTTTTTATACATTTGCTTTTTCATTTCTAAACTTAACTAGCTGTGTGGCTTGAATCCATTCTTAACTGGGTGCACAGGCTGTTATCTTTTAATGTAAACTGTGCCACTCCAGCCCCACCCCTTATAGTCCGCTTGTTCATAAGTTAGCTAACTATACTGTCTTTGACATCTTATTTTCATCTTGGATACTAAAATTGTGTTTTGGTTTGGTTTTGGCGGAACCAGGACTGAACTCAGGCCTTGTGCTTGCCAGGGAAGTGCTTATTCTACTGAGCCATCTCCCCAGTCCTAAAATTATGTTTTCAAAACAAACTTGACTACCAGAAGAAAGATACGACAACTTCTTTGTCACATGAGCCAGTAGCAAGAGTCTGTTTGAATTTTCACGAAAGAATTTTTAAACCTATCTATTGCCTGGGACGAGTACAAGCGGTCATTTTCTTCACTATTTTCCTTCTCTTTCTGTTATTCTCATTGATGAACAGGACTACGGATGTTTAGACCTCAGCACTAACTGTGGGGCGGCTGCAGCATGTCTGCAAGCACTCTCAAGAGGTCCTTAACCAAACTTCCCAGCAATTCTTCCCTTAACCTAAAGGGCATATTAGTGAACACTGTGTCTTGCTAAGAAGGTCAGGGTGGCCTTCTTCAGTCATCAGTGTCTTTATACATGTCAGATGTGAGGCTCAAGGGAATTAAATTCCCCCAAATATCCAACACACACATCTGTATGCCCTGATCATTGATCATAATACCAAACTGAAAATATCTGTATGGACTCTCTCGGTTTATCCCGTAAGGTTCTCCATCTGCTGGGTAGTGTTGGATAACAGGAGACAATATCACTTCTAATTTCCCAAGGCAATCGGTGGCAGTGCTAGCCAAAGAATATAGAAATCATTATAGGCAGCTGAATTAGATAGAAATAAATATGCAATCAGAGTGACAGGCCCTCAAGGAAGCCAGTGGAAAATGAAGACCTCAGGACTGCGCCTGGAGGTGACCTGAGGAAGGCCAGGCTTCAAGTGCAGATGTGCCGTCCAGGCCCACGCACCCCCTGAGGGGAGAGCAGTACTTGGAATCAGGCTATAACTAGCACCTCCTGGTCCAGGAAGTCCAGCAGGCATTAAGTGCCAGGTGGGTGACCAGAGCATCTCGCTCTGTCCCTTCCCCAAATGCCCTTGATCTTTCCATGTACCCTCACCACGTGACCCGCTTCCCTACTGGGTCAGTACTGGCTAAGCATCTGTACTTGTAACCCTAGAGGATGATGGTGGTTTGGACCTCATTGTAACTTTACCATGTAAATTATCCCTAAAAAGGGGCTTGGTGGTGACCCCACTCGGGACCCCAACTGTCTCCCAGGACCTAGCTCAGCAAACCTTTCCTACTCCTAACTTTCATTGTTCCTTGAAATTCATTTTTTGATTTGGGGGCACATGTACTCGCCACATCTGACCTCTAGCAAGTTGCAAGTTCTCTTCTATCAAAATGACCCCAAATGTCTTCTAATATGTCATTTATTTTCTACATTTACTTTTCTATTATTGGCCCAAAAAGAAAACAAGGAAAGCTGAAAACATTAATTCAGTGGTTCCATCTTATGACCTAAACAACAAATTTTATCTTAAACGCCAAGTAGAAATTATTGTTTCACAGACTGTATTCCTGCTGATTTACTGCCTACACAAACAACTTCAAAATGCTTCTCTAGAATAAAGAGCATTTTTCTCCTACATGCATTGTGTTTCAAGGTTAGCTCTAAGTGATTTACTTTGCATAAAGACTGCAGTAATATAAGGAGTTCTAACTTACTACAAAACTAAAAATGAAAATTATCTCGTCATTGGGTAGCTTAAACCTAAATTATGAGACCCAATTAATTTAGAAAGGAAAGAGTAAATACGCAATCTTTTAAAGAAGTGCAAGAAAAATAATATGCAATGAGATACATCTCCCATCACAGTATGCAAATAGTATTAACTTTAGAGCATTCATCCTTAGATTGATTCTATTCGTGTAAATTTCTAAAGAAGTCTATGATAACATTAATTGAATGATTGCTGTATTGGCTTATTGTCCAATCAGATTCTAAGAACTAAGATAAATTATTCAAGGGCCAACCAGATAACTCAGCAGACTAAAGTGCCTACTTAGGCAGAGCGCATTGGCTGGTTCCATCCCCTGTGTGCAGTGCCAGCTTCACCCACCGGGCACACTGAGATGGCCATTGAGACTGGGCTTGGTGGCACACACCTGTAATCCCAGCGCTTGGGAGGCTGAAAACAGAAGGATCACTACGAGTCCAATCTCTGTGGTGAGACCCTGTAGACCTTGTGTCTAGGTGTCTCCTCAAAGCCTCAAGCAGTGGTGGGGCAGCTTTGATTATTGTGGGTGTGGAGGCTGCACCTGCCCTGGAGCAGGTAATTTGCATTTCAATGCAAGGAGGGAAGAGAAGTCAGCTGCTTGAGCTGACCTACTCCTCCCTGTGCTTTGCTCTTTCCTGCTGCCGCCATGAAAGACTGCTTTCCACCACATGCTGCTCTGCCTTGGACCCAGCTCAGTATGGACAGAAACCTCCAGTAACTGTGAGCTAAATAAACCTTTCCTTCCTTCAGTTTGGGTGTCAAGTATTTGTCCCAGCAACTAGAGAAGAGTAACTAAGACACCAGTAGGCCTCGTCCTAAAATACATAAAAATATATAAATAAATTATTCAGTCTTTCATTTCTTCTGTTACCATCCAGGGTGTCCCAAGAAAGAGGTTTAGCAGAATCACTGGTCCACCTCAATACTATTTCACTGGCTTAAGTGGGCAGCGTTATTTGCTGTTTTCTTCGCTAATTAACATCTTTAAACGATAAATGTAACCTATGATATGAATGACCTTTAGTAGCTAGAAAAGTGTGGCTCATTTACCACGGGAAGTATTTTCTGACCTTTGAACGCGTTGCCTGGCTCTTTGCTGCCACCTGTTGTCCAGTCGCTAACATCGTAAGTTCTAAGCATTTGCGCAGTGTTCTTGAAAAGGAGTCTCTGTATATAAAGCATTTAAGTTTTATTCCTACTGCCCTGATACCTGAAAATCACAGCATTTTTATTTTCTGCCGCCCCAATTAAATCAACACACTACAAAAAGTAACAGCGCCGTGAGTATGCTTGTCTATCATTAGGAGACTTATAATCACTGTTTACCAATATCTTTCAGACTGGTAAACTAAAGTTGAGCAGTCACAAGCCCTTGGTTTTCACACTTATAAGGGGTGCTGGCTCGGAGGAGCACGATTCAGTTACTCCCTGCTTATTCTGCAGAGGAGGGAACAGTTTGTTCAAAGTCAGCTGTTTGTCAAGACAGGACAGGAAATGACAGCAGCCTGCTCTTGGTATGGACTGGCCCTTATTTTCTAACTACTCGCCAGCATTTGTGCTATAAAACAACAGGGGATGTATTGACACATGTTCCAATTACTTCTAGTATCTTCACAAAATCACTCTCTCCAAATTATACTGGAGGGCCAGCCGAATAGCTTAGCTGATTAAAGTGCCTGTAAGCAGGCTCAGAGTCCCAGGGGTCGGTCCCCAGTACCAATAAATAAATAAACTTAAAAAAAAAAATAGAAACCCCTTATTGCCAGTATAAGATATGTGTGAATAAATGTTTCTTTTTCTTTGATAAAATTTTCTAAAATAGAAAGGCCCTTTCCATTAGCCCTGCGAAGAAAACTCAGTAGGTGATTTTATGCCTCCCATGCCCAAAGCCTCCACAGCCAAGCTATAAAAAAGTAAGAAGTATGAAGCCAAAGAAATTTCGACCAAGCATAGCTGCCCAACACAAAGCCATGCTACCCAGATATTCATAACAAGTTTAAGCTGAGAAGCTCAAGTTTAATTAATGACATGTGGAAACACAGACTTCTTTAGAAGATGAGTAGGAAGTACTGGGGTTAGCAGCCACAAACACAGCCCGCTGCATTTCACTGCTTCTCATTACCCGTCTTCCCCAGGCCCAGCACAATGGTCCGTGGCAACAGCGAACAGCCCTCAGCTACAGACAAAAGACCACGGCCTTCAGAACACTGCAAGAAGCCAGCCCAAGATCACAAAGCCAGTCCTGAGCTCCGCACCCTCTTGAGGTATCTCCTACCAATTCCAAGGGCAAAAGAGAGACTCCTCAGAATTATACTTCTGACAGATGATGGTTTCCTGACAGCTCAGTAGGTGTTTCCAGAAAGCAGTCCTCTTTAATTGGCCCAAAGTAGGAAGTACAATTTAATGCAGATGGTTCAAGAGACCTTTGGGAATTTCCTATTCAGAGATCCTGAATGTTAAAGGAACTAAGAAGAAAAGGAAGACTCTGGAATCTGGGGAGTGGAGGCTATGGCCTTCCTTAGGCCGAGGGAAAGGAAATGGTGTTTATAGGAACCCAGGGAGAGCTGAAGCTAGGAGAGGGGTGTCCAACAGGGGCTGCTGTTATGAGGGGCAGAACCTTCTGGAAGCTTCCTGTGCTCCTGCCCCAGCCTCTCACATGTGGGACACATCCACTAAGCACAGTGGAAACCGCAGGCTGAAGGTTGCAGGGAGGAGGTGGGCCAAGGGCAGGCTGGCTGCCTTGCACAGAGCAGGGACCAGGAAAGGTCCCTATAATCCCAGCACTTGGGAAGCTGAGGCAGGAGGATCATTGCAAGTTGGAGACCAGCCTGGACTACAAAGTGAGCTCAAGGCCAATCTGTATTGCACAGTGAGACCCTGCCTCAAAAAGACCAAAAAAAAAAAAAAAAAAAAAAAAAGAATTTTAATTAAATCAGATACCCAAATTACCAAAAATTATACCCATATTCAGTTTTCAAAAGGATGTGTGTCTTCTAATGAAATCTGAAACACAATGTTCCAATTCTTTGTAGTTAAACTATAATAATCTCCCAGGCAACACAGAAAACAAAACAAACTCTTTTTGTGTTCTAGGTAGAAGTCCTTTGTCTAAGAGACAGCCAAATATTTTTTTTTTCCAATTTAAGGGTTTTCTTTTTACTCTGTTGGTGATTTTTTTGACATGTAAAATTTTTTCAATAATCTGAGCTTCCAGTTCTTGATTCTTTGAACTGGGATCTTGGTTTTGGCTTATAAACTCTGCCAACTCCTATGTCTTCAAGATTTCCACCTACTTTCTCTTCCAGATTTAGTGTTACTACTTAAATCTTTGATCCACTTGAACTTTAATTTTGTGTACTTATATCTGATAATCTGAACAACTATTTTGAAAACAACAGAATGCAATTTAACAACCACTGTTGAATTCCTATCATTTTGTTTAGTGAAATTCTGTATCATTTCTAGGGTTTTTCTTTTTTTACTATATTTTCTTCTCTTTAAAAATAAAAAACTAAAAGATTAGAGGTCAGAAATATAACTATTATTATTTGCAGATTGTGTGATTGTGAATATTGAAAATAAAAATGTCTAACAATAAAAAAGAAACAAAAATAATATATAAACAAATCCATCCCTGCTCTGCTCCCTCTGGCCTTCCTCCTGCCCCATGCTGAGCCCTTACCTCTCATCACTTCACCCCTGGGCCCTACCCTCCACATCTTCCGTCCAGGCTACAGCAGCTGCTAACACAGGCCAGAGCCACCCCACCCCTGTCTCTCCTTGGATGAGCTCCTTCTTGTGGTGGTTTGAGTAGACAGGTGCCCCAGAAGTGGCTGTGTGGAAAGGCTGGTTGCCAATGACAGGATTTGGGGTGACTGATTAGATGATGGGGGCTCGAGTTTCATTAAGTGAATGAGCCCATTGTCAGGATCATGACTGGGTGGTTATGGAAGGTGGAAGAAATGGGATGTAGGCCCAAGAGAGAGAAGCACGTGAGGGGAATTTCTTCCGGTTCCTTGGCCCCACCCTCCCTGACCCCAGCTCGCTTTGCTTCCAGACTACCATGAGGCGACCAGATCTCCTTAGCTGTTTCTTCTGTGCCTCCTCTGCCTTCCCCAGGCCTGAAAGCAGTGGAATCAGATCCACATGGGCTGAACCTCCTGCCTCCACAATACGCACCTCTTCTCCTTTACACTTTCTCAGGCATTTTCTCTTGGTGACTGAAACCTGACTAACACAAGTCCTCCCCCCCAACATTCTTGGATTTAAAAAAATGGCCTCTGAGGACAGTTTCAGAGAAAGTCCCAATTTGTATGAAAGTGTTGATGTAGTCACAGGGAGTACCGTTTAGCATTCAAGTTAAGACCCATGCAAGGTTCCCTAAAAATTCTCTATGAATTCTGACAAATGGAATGAACTGGAACAGCCACTCCTTACAGCTTCTATGTGGTTTAATAAAGAGAATAGGAAATTACGAAATACATGTTTTAGCTTTTCCAAGAATACTTCTAACTAATTAAAGGAGCAGAAAAGAGACACATTTGTTTAAATAAAGAAAGCTGATACATAGCAATTCTAATGAATGACTTCCCTTGGTTTGCAAGAAGAAGGTGCTTCCAGTTGCCTGAGCACATCATGTTCTGGATGCCCTCACTGGTGCCGCCTGCTAGGCAGAGAGCCCCTCTCAGGACTCCCAGACAGATCTTTCACAGTTCTGCTCACCTACTGCCACTTGTATCTAATGATACAAGTGATACTGCACCATGTTTGCAGTATGCAACAGAGACACCATTGTCATCTATTGAAATAATGGTCCAAGAAGTTAGAAGAATAATTGTTCCACGGGCATGGCACATAGTACTCAAAATTACAACTAGTGCTTTCGTTCATATTAATAAGCCACACTTCATTTGGGGATTTCCATTCTGTGTAGCAACCAAATAGAAAACAGTGGTAGTTAGACTGCTTATTCTAATCAATCACAGAAGCTCAAGGTATTACATAGCACCAATTGCAAAGCACGCTTTCTGGCAATTCTGTTGTATCACTTCAGGGCTAGTGATACAACAACGTCTTACCTGCATTTGCACAAGTTGCCAACACTCTGGGCAATGCAGATGGCCAAAGAATTTCTCAAAACTGCAGACCTTGAGAGAAAGACATTTTAGTACAGAGAATCACTGTTTGTGTACTAACTGAAGGCCCTGAATGGTAATGCACAAAGGAGGCTGTGCAGAATACCGAATACGTTCTTCTCCACTATCTCTCATGCATGGCACATGCCTTGTTATAGGGGAGGAACACTGGAGAATCTATTTTCCCTTGTTTCCCATTGATAAGCCTCATTAGGGTAAATAGGAGCAAGGCAGGCACACCCCTGGGACAACACATCCCCAGGGTTCTGTCTACACAAAGATATCAGACTCATCGTGAATGCTGTGTAAACTCAGCCCTTTGTGAAATCCACCTTATTGACTTTGGCTTTATTGCGCCTTTCATGTCTGTTTTAATTTAAGTTGCAGTTCCTACCATTTGATAGTTGGTACTAAAGACAGTTTGAGCACTGGCAGTATAGAGTTTAGCGTAGCTGCCTTACAAAAGGCAATTTGAAGAACGTCCCATCTGCCAATTTCCTCCCCATTCATGATGAGTCATGCATGTACCTAAACAGGCTTTGAACAGAAAAGGATAGGTAAGAACCAGGGTCTGTCAAGGGCAAAAGTTGAAATTACGATCATTGTTCCTTATCATGCTGCTCATTTTCTGTAACCACAGAGAGGAACCTATGCAAATCTTTAAAAGATTCCTGAGCCCAGTGCTATTTCCTGGATAGACACTGCTTGCTTGCGGTTGATGCCAACCTGTTAGAAATTCAACCACAGTGAAACCTGGTTATGCAGCTCTGTTCTTACGTGATCAACCATGCTATTCTACCAAGCGGAGTAACTAGTATTTCCCTACCCCCCCACATCAATTCATAAAACTGACTCTTGGGGCCAGGAAGATGGCTCAGTAGAATAAGCACTTGCCTGGCAAGTGCAAGGGCCTGAGTTCAATCCCCAATACCACTAAATAAATAAAAATACAATGGAGCCTTGCATGGGAAAAGTGTCTAAGTGTGTTGATCTGTACACACACACACACACACACAACTGCATTGGACTCAGTCTATATTGCATGAGAAATCTAGAATTTTGCCACATTCAAAGTACTTTTATTTTTTATTTTGTTTTCTGTTGATACAGGGCCTTGTTATGCAGTTGGGACTTGTACTGATCCAGTCTCAGCCGGCCCTGTGCTCAGGGAGGGGACCACCACAATGCCCCATTTCAGGGCTGGCACAGTGCTCTCAGGCTTTCAGGCCCAGCACGGTATGTGGTATGAGGGATCAAACTCAGGTCCTTGAGCTTGCTAGGCAGATGCTTAAACCACTGAGCTATCCTCCCAACCCTTCAAAGTATTTTTATTCTTTTTATGATTCATTTTAGCTTCTAAGTATTTTTTTAAAACAGCATTTATCAGCTGTGTTGCATGAGAAAGCTAGAATTTTGCCACCTTCAAAATGTTTACAGACCACATTCATGAACTGTTAAACAGGGCTCTTTGTATGTGTGTGCAGGGTCTCACCACACAGCTCAGACTCGTAGTGATCTTCCCGATTTCCACCTCCTGAGTGCTGGGATTACAGGAGTGCGCCACCATGCCCGGACTCCATGGCTGGCTCAGTGCGTTCAGGGGCGGTGCCAGCACAACATGCGGTGCCAGGGACAGAGCCCTGGCCCCTGCGCTTACCTAAGCAAGCACCTAGCCCGATGAGCTACACTGCTAGCCCTAAATAGGACTTGCTGACCACCCAATCTCATAATTACTCCTGAAACCTTAGGGCCCTTGCTGCCAGGAGTCAAGTTTCACTGTTCTACAGGGTGAACACATCACGTCTTGCACCCTGATGTACCTGGCTTTACCATAACTGACTACCTAATTGCTTCTGTTCTATGGCAGCCTCAGTAAAGAAGGGTGATGGCTGTGATCTAGCCATGCACAAAGGGTTTGAAAATATGATAAATAGTGCAAAAACAGGCTGGTGTGTTTGATAAAAATGAAAAACTTTTGGGCAAGGGACACTGCCACAAAAATGAAAAAAATCAAAACAATAAGAGCAAGTAAATGCCAACGATGCATTTGATAAGGGCTTCAGATTCAATATATGCATGTTGAAAGACCCTTACAACTCCATAATTAAAAGACAACCATGTTTAGGGCCAGCCAGATAGTTCAGCGGATTAAAGCATCTGCTTAGGCAGATGCAGGGGCCAGGGTTTGATTCCTAGCATGCTGTGCCAACCCCGCCCCTGGGGCATGCTGAGGTGACAATTGAGACTGGATGTGGGGGTACAAGCCTATAATCCCAGCACTTGGGAGGCTGAAAAGAGGCAGATCACCATGAGTCTTATCTGTGTAGTGAGACCCTGTAGACCCTGTACTAAATATTAAATAAATAAATAACAATCAATTTTATGGAGGGCAAATAATTTGAACAGACATTTCTCCAAAGAATATATGCAAACAGCTGACACATGGGGTTCACTCCCCAGCACCTCCAAAAACTTAGGGGCGAGGGAGATGGCTCAGTAGAATAAGCTCTTGCCTGGCAAGCTCAAGGGCCTGAGTTCAATCCCCAGTTCTGCAAGAAAAAAAAAAAAGTTCAATGTCCTTAGCATGAGAGCATGAGAGAAATGCAGGTGAAAACCATAAAATGATCCCATTTCACATGCACTAAAATGGTTACAAACAGAATGCAGCCAATAAAAGAAGCCCACAGTGCAGAGGAACTGGCTCCCACACGCACTGATGGTGGGGCTGTAACACTGTGCAGCCACTTTGGAGAGCAGTTCCCACTCCCAGGTTCATACTCAAAAGAAATGAAGACACATGGTCACGCTGAAGCATCAGCATTTGTCATGTAGCCATAAAGTGAAAACAGCTCAAGGGCCCATGGTGGGATGAATGGATGGACAGAACGCAGCACCTCGACAGAGTAGAACATAAGAGTCATAAACAAGAAGCGTGGTGGAAGTCTAAAGGTTTTCACTGTATCACTGTGAGGGGCACATGGCCATTAATCCCCCTCCAAACACTCTCTCTTGTTCCAGACAGTCGTCCCGGCATCGGCACCACTTTCCGCAGCACTTCTAGCAGCCGTCCTTCATGAGTGTGTAGTGAGGCTGCCTCCACGATCTCAGTCGATCCAACGCCTTTATCTTTTTTGACGCTGCGGAAGAGCCAGAAATCTTATGGTGCCAGGTTCCATGAACAGGGAGGATGAGGGCGCTGTAATGATTTTATGAGCCTGCCTTTCTTTTGGTGGTACTTGCAGCAACATTCAAGAGAGAGAGAGACTTTTTCCAATATGTATTTGGTACCGGGTCTCACTACACAGATTGGACTCGTAGTGGTCCTCCTGTTTTCAGCCTCCCCAGTCCTGAGATTACAGGCGTGTGTCACCATGCTCAGCTCAGACTCAGTGGATGGCTCTGCATGCCCGAGGGGTGGGGCCAGCATGGCATCTGTTGCCAGGGAATCAAACCCCATCCCTGCTCTTGCCTAAGTAGGTGCTTAGTCCACTGGGTTATCTCACCAGCCCTCTACTTTTTATCAGATTTTGTAAGAACATTCACAAAAAAAAAGACTTGTGCAACCGCTTCAGAAAATGGCAAGATCAATGGATGGTGTTTGTTAAAGTAAGGGGTAATATTTTGAGGGAGATGAATAGCCAAGTGTTTTGCACCATGATGATGTTCACAAATTTAAACATTCACCATATGTTTCATTCATATCTTGTAATTGCTTGGCAACAAAGAGAAAAGAAATAGCAATATAGGCTACAACATGATTTTACCTTAAAAATTGACACTAAGAGGAAGAGGCTGGTTATAGCTCTATATGACATGACTGTGTGTAGGTAAAATATCCTGATGAGACAAAGAACGAGAAAAAGAAGACAGTGGCAGCCCAGGCTGAGAATGCAGGAGGGGCCCAGTGAGTGCCTCTGCATGGAACTTCTGTGTGTCATGACCACGACAATACAATGTTAGACTGTGAGGGTATTGCACAGCTCTGGAAATACCTAAGGACTACTGAAATGAACAAATGCCTGAGTTTTGTGCATAAAAATCTCAATAAAGGGTGTGTGTGTGGTGTGTAGATATGATCTGTGTTGGTGTGTATGTTGGTCTGTGTGTGTGTGTGTATGTGTGTTGGGTATGTGTTTGTGTTTGGTGGTATGTGTGTTTGTGTGTGTGTATGTATGTGTGTGACATGTGTGGTGGTGTTTGTGTGTATGTGTGTGTTGCAGTGTGTCCATCTGTGTGTGCGTTTCATATATCAATTTTCTCCCTTCTATTATAGACAAGTCCTGGAGCAATCTCATGGGTTAGAAAAAGAAATATGGACATTTCCCAGAATTTGCAAGAATTCAGGGCTCAAGACACTGCACCACCTAGAATGCCCAGAAGGTGTTTTTAGGTCGTTTTAGAGCATATGAAAATGAAGTAGGGGGTGAAGCTCCCAAGATGAAAGATGCCTGGGATGAATTTGTGTTCTCTAAAAACCAAAGAATGAATTTTAGGAATAATGAAGGTTAAGAGCAGTATTTATTTGTTGGGGAGAAGAAAGCTTCTGTCCAAAAGAGGGGCAGAAGGAGACCTGAGCAGGTTGCCCAGGAACCTGTGTTTTTTACAAATCCTTCTAGAGCACAACCATGAGGTGGGGTGGGTCTAAGGTGGGAAACATGGGAACTCACACATGAGCGGGGGCAAAGCTAGGGTCAGCCAAAAAGACTACAAAGCAGCTGTTCAGGTAAAATTGAATGAATCTAGGACCAGAAGGGGAAGCAAGTCGTGAGTCATGTGGCAAGTGGGCATGAATACAGGACACAGGTTTTTCCTGTAGAGGCTGCGTTAGTGACTCTTCCTGGCTCCCTCAAGGCAACAGAGACCTAATTAGAATATCAATCCCTGATGCTTATCTTTAGGGAGGTGTGCATTTGCCTGATCTTTTTTCTTGACCTCTGGCCCACAGTGTCTGTCTCTCCCACAGTTGCCAGGTATCTTGTCTTCCCGCAGTCTCCTGAGGGTCCAGCCCTGTCTGACTGCCTATAGTGTTTCTACCTGACTCAGCAGCCTACAAAAATAAAACAAAAATAGAATGACTTTCCCTAAGCCAAGCTAAAAAAGTGCTATCTGATGAGTTCTTAAGTGTCTAAAGATGTCCTTTTTTACACCACAGCTACAGCCTTACTCTGATGCTGACTTTGAAGTGTGGTGAATCAGAACAGTGCTTGGGAAAGTTTGTTTATTTACATCGTGTGTGTGTGTGTGTGTGTGTGTGTGTGTGTGTGTGTGTCTGTGTGTGTGTCTGTGTCTGTGTGTGATCCTAGGGATGGAACCCAGGGCCTCCCACATGCGAGGCAAGTGTTTTACCACCAAGCTACATAACAGCTCATAAGTTTAGAAAATACTGGACTTTTTTAAAAAGTAAAATATCTCATTAACAAATTTTATCATATTAATTATATATTAAAATAACATTTTGGTTGTATTAGGTAAACAGAATACAGTTAAAATTAACTGATATATTTCTTTTTATCTTTCATGAAATGTATTGTGGAGTATTTAATATTTCATATGTGTAATAATACCCATTCCTCAGTTCGTGGGCATTTGGACGTTTCTAAGATTTAAATATGACAAATCAAGCAGCTGTAAACATGGGTGCATATATATCAATCGCTGAAGTATGATATTTTCCCCTTTTCTGCAAAAATGCCCAGGAGGGGAATAGCTGGGTTGAATGAGAACTCTAATACAGTTTTTTGAAGAATTTGCACAATGATTTCCATAGTGGTTACACCAGTCTACATTTTTATACAGGTATAAAAAAGATAAACTCAAGACTTTTACAGGTAAATGGATGCAACTAGAGACCATACTCAAAATGAAATAAATCATACCTGCATGCTTAAACATTGTACCATCTCCCTAGTGTAAGAACCTAAAAGTGTAAATAAAATCTGAAAGGTACAATGGATACTGTGAAAGGGAAAGAAACTGTTCAAAGGGAAGGAACAGTCGGGATGAGGTAAAGAAAGAGATGGGGGAGGGAGAGAAAGAAAGAAAGAAAGAAAGAAAGAAAGAAAGAAAGAAAGAAAGAAAGAAAGAAAGAAAGAAAGAAAGAAAGAAAGAAAGAAAGAAGGAAAGAAGGAAGGAAGGGAGGGAGGAAGGAAGATGCAGGATAGCTGGGATAATTTTACTGCTGATTTCTACTGGTCTATTGAAAGGAACAGTTAATGCTTAATCTTTCATGTTCTTTTTAATTTTTGACCAATTTTTCATGATTATGCCTGGTAACCTGAACAACTTATTTGAAGATAACAATATACAATATAAAAACATTGTTCAATTCTTTTTTTTTTTTTTTTTTTTTTTTTTTTTTTTTTTTTTTTTTTTTTTTTTTTTTTTTTTTTTTTTTTTGCAGTACCAGGGATTGAACTCAGAATCTTGTACTGAGTTTTAGTCTAGAAACTCATGTACAAAACAAGCTGGACAACTGGCTAGCAAAACAGTACTAGAGACCCAAAGCCAACATGGACATGGAAAGTTTAGAAACAGAGCCATTAAGCAACAAGAAACAGGGAATGTACATCGCTGATCCTCTGCTTCCTCCATGTCTCTGCCTTCTTCTTCACAACTTTCTGAATCTCTAGACAACTTCTCATCTAGGGCTTCTGGATATGCACTGGCAAAAATGAATACACAAGTGGACTAAGTAAACATCCTAACTACCTTATGGTTGCATTTATCATAATTACTTACATCTATCTTCTCCACTAAATTGTCACTTTCAAAATATACAGTACATATCCAGCATGTAGTAGATATTCAATAAATAGTATTTAACCTTGGGTTACATAGGAAGCATGAATAGGGGTCAGGCACTTGTTATTTGTGTTTTTTCTCATATTTCCAAAACTAGAGTTGCAAAACCCTTGGTATCTCCAACTAGTACAAGGATCAATAAAAGATTTTTCAAAGAAAAAATAATATATGGGCTGGCAAGATAGCTCAGTGGGCTATCTGCTTGGGCAAGCTTAGACAACCACAGGGACCACCGTTCCATCCCCAGCACCTCGTGCCACGCCAGCCCCACCCCCCAGGGCAGGCTGGGCTGGCCTCAAAAGGAAAGGAAAGGAAAGGAAAGTAGAGGGGAGGGGAGGGGAGGGGAAGAAAACATAATATCTGTACTTAGCCTAAATAATTTGAATCCATGCCACACTAGGTCTTTAGATGAAGAAAGAAATAAATTTATTTCATACCTAGCATGAAATAAACCCAGGTACACAGTGTCCAAAGTTCTGATAGTGTACAGCTTCATTGCTGAAGAATTATCACTGTAGAGAAAAGAATCTGAATAAATGAGTGGAGAACAACGTTGGTGGAGCCCCGGGCAAGTGTGACGTCAGCAGGAGTTCTGAATACAGAGCGAGCGCCTCCTAGGCAACTAGCCTGTGTCTTATTAGTTTTGATTTTATTCAATTTCCTATTTTTAAGAGCGGTTTTAATGAGCACAAGAGCAGATGTTTTTCCTGGAGAGTAACTTATAACAACGTTGGAAGCTGTCAACATGTATACCTCTGAGACATTTATAGCGCAGCATATATTATTCCTGACACTTAAGAAACCAGACAGCTGAGACCCACTCCGATTTTTATCAGCAGTAGCTGCTAATGGAGCTGCTGGAGCTGATTTGTGGGGAAAGGAAGTGCGATTGAAAGCGTGCAGGTGCATATCCACCGGGGCTTTGATTTTTTAAACCAATGGCTTCGATCTAGAGTTGAGAATTTTTTGCTTTGCTAAGCAATATAATAATCTGTGAACAGCCAAGTTGAACAAACAGGCATTTGGATTACACTCTCACTGACACTGAATATGACTTAAGGAAACCTGAATCAAATAACGCGCAATGAGAAATCACACCAATAATTTTTGCTGCATAATTAATAAGTACAATCTAAAATAATTATGCCATAACTTCAAACCATAAATCAGACAAATGTAGAAAATATTTTTTTAAGTATCAGGGAAAAGGTAGAAAATATTAGCGGGAAACAACCTTCAACATTCTAAACAAGCCAGGTGTGGTGGTGCATGCCTATATTTCAGCACTCAGGAGACTGAGGCAGGAGGATTGCTGTGAGTTTTGAGACCAGCATGGGCGACAAAGTGAGCTCAAGGCCAGCCTGAGCTGCATAGTGAGACCTTGTCTCAAAAACAAAAAAATCTAAACACAAAAACGTGTTATCTCATTTTTCTGTTAGAAGAAAGACACAGTTGAAATATATTTACTATTAGTGACAAAAGTTTAAAGTATCTATTTGCTATTGAAAACCACCTTAATGTAAAGTTTCTTCCGTATATTAAGCACAATTTACAACACATAATGTAAAAGGGAAAAAATTGTTCAGTAGGAAAGGAAACCTGGGATGAGGAAAGGGCAAATTACAGGGAAAAAAGATATATTTAGGTACAAATGCAGGATAATTTGGATAATTGTACTGATGATTTCTGCGGTCTTCTGAAAGGAGCAGTTAATGTTGAAAATACTTTTCTTTTTATCCTGATTAGGTTTTTTTTTTTTATTTCTTACAACTTTCTTGTTATTGGTTTGTTTTGTTTTTTCTTTAAGCCAATCCTCCATTTTATATCTTGTAACTTGAACAACTTATTTGAAGATAACAAATCATAAAATTACAGCAACCATTGTTGAATTCCAATTACTTTGTTTAGTGAAATTTTGTGTCGCTTCTATCAATGTTATTTTTTTCTATCACTATTTTGCATTCTTTAAAAAATAAAAATGCAATGATAAGCACAATTAAAAGCAGCAAAATAACAAGGATAATTTAAAAACACCCATACAAGAAAGAGGCTATAAAATTAGTGTCACAATATCTAATCAAGGAAAGCCACTCAGAGTTCGATCCCTGGTACCATAAAAAAAAGTCAAAACTTCTCCATCTGACTCGACATTCCTTAATCTCAGCATCCCTCCAGTTCACAAATTCTTTTTGGTACTGCCAACTTTCTCTTCAGTGAGAGATACTTTCCATAACATCACTGATACAAAGTCGTCCAATTTCCTAGATTTCTCTTAACATAACTTGCTCTGTTTAAGTAAGAACACCCTAACAGAAGGCTCTTGTATGGAGCAAATGTTTTTGCCATGGTCTAATTCTGCCCTATGAAGCTGGAATTGCTTTGATTCACTGATCTCTGTGTGACCATTTTCCCCATCTGTACCCCTTCTCCATCCCCCTCTCACCTCTTCTTTCTTCTCATCTTTCTCTTCCTCCTCCTCCTACTCTTCCTCCTTAGTCTCACCTATCAATGCAATCCCTAGGCTTTTCTCTTGACACACAGTTATTTCTATTGTTTCCTTCTGACATCACTCACTGCCATCTGTAAAAATATCCCTTCCTGATCTGAACTTCTAAGTCAGTGAGTGCACTGCGATCTGTCCCACACTACACACAGTGTGGTGGCTCTGACTCCAGGACTTGCTGTGGCTGCCTGGACAATGTGGTTTCTTCCCAGTAGCCTCACTGGATTGTTAGGGGTGGTGCCCACCCATCCAGACTTTTCCCACCTGACACTTGCCCGTCGGCTTTGCTGTCAGATGAGGAGCAAGGCATTGTACTTTAAGGGCTAATCCAGTGTTTTGCATAAGAAATCCACTTCCTTCCCCAATGAAATTTCAAAAGCATGTATTTACTAAGGAACATCTGTGTTGGTAGTCTATGAACAGCTGTGCCCTGCATGCACATAGACGCGAGGTTTTTGCCACACACAATCAACTATTTTAGTCCATTGGGAACAATGTCCTCCTTGTTCACAATACGTGATCTAGATAGGTGAATACAGACTTTATTCTGAAAGCAAGACAGTGTAGGAAGACCCTCCTGGTCCTCATTTCAGTCCAGGAAGTCTGTATTTGTAATCCCAAAAATACATTGGAATCTCACCAAGTTAATTCCAATCTACAACTTCCAGTGCAACCTACGGTGAAAATGAGAAGCATATTTATAATTATGGGGAGCCAAGGGGTCCTAAGTCTAGCCGTGAGGATGGTTTTCCAGAACAAAAGGGCCAATCGAAGGCTGAACCCAGGTTTTATTTAGTTATGAAGGAGGAGTGGCTTGAGAATGAATGACTGAGATTTGTGGGAAGTAGGTGAGTACTGTGAGCTGAGCTAGCTAGGTGGCCTGCATTTACTTCTGCCATATGCAGAAAGAAGGATTTGCAGAAAGAGTAATTTGCATTATGCTATTGAGCTAGACCCAAAATCTAATGTTTGGGTCCAGAGCAGAGGGGGGGAGAAAGCCAAGCCAACTGCCAATAGGCTCGCTGCGACAACTACAGCAGCCTTCTTCAGCAGGCTATGTCTGTCTGTGGTCGTCCTTACCAAGCATGGCTGCAAAGCACCTCAAATAAAGCAGAAAAGGTCTTTCAACCTTTCATGGGGTAGTGGAATAAAAATATAGACACTGGCAAAGTATCTACAAAGTGTGGTACGGGGCTACAGGATAAATCCTGAGGGTACTTGACTGACCTTATCAGATACAAAAGTTATATTTCTTGTTGTACAGGTCTTGCTTATCTTGGTCTTAACCATCCAGCAGAAAAGTATAAAAATGAGGTATATAAAGTAAAGCCACATTAATATGCTGAACTGTGAAAGGCTCAAGTCAACAACTTCTGTGGATAACCCACTACTATTGTGGACTGCGGGACTGTGTTGGATTGTTTTGCTGAATTCACACACCTATAGTATTTAGATGCCAATGGAATACCCATCTATGACAGGACTAAACAAAAAAAAAGCGCAACAAAGGAAGGACCATTTTGTACTTGTATATACAGAATAGTTGGGATAGATATACAGCTACTTTCACTTAATTCAATGAGTAGAAAGATTTGTAGTAATGGTGTTTGGACAGAATATCCTGTCTACTTCTTGAACTATAGATAACTATAAGAAGATAACAATGTACAATGTATTAATTATTGGAACTGTCCTATTAACCAGTTTTGATGCTATCTCACTGCCATTTGTTTCTCAATAAAATAAAATTAAATTTATAAAAAAGAAAAATATAGAGAAAAGTGTTAAATAGATTACTGAAACTGTACAGCATTTTATAGCTTTGTAAAGTGCTCCTGACAGGAAAAACCAGTAATGCTTTCGTTTACACAGAGTCTCTCTTACACAAACTGTCTCTCAGAACTGTGTAATCAATTAGAACTTGATGCCATGGTGATAATATTAGCAAACCCAAAAGATATTTATTGCTCAGAGGTATCGCACAGAGCTTTTAAATATGAAAGCCAATGATCAAATGAAATTCAACAGTGTGAAAATAGTTTGCAAGTATTGATTTATCGAATCTGTCTTGTTAAGGTGTCTTGAAACTGTGTGATTGATATTTGTACTTCAATAAAATAAAAAATAAATTAAAATAAAAAAATCAACAGAGTATGGAAAAAAAAAAAAAAAAGCATGAGTCACCTTATAGTCTGGTCACCAACTCCAGAGGAATAGATTTCCCTCCAGAGTACCAGCGGGGTCATATGGATGTTGAGGGAGGTTGGAGGCAGAAGACAGGAGGAGGACAGGAAAGTGGTACAAAGGTCACCAGGGGAAGCAGGAGCCAGGGAGGCACAGAAGGAGGGGAAAAACACTTTACTGGAACTTATGTAAAGACCAGAAAAGCCAGGTACATTCCAGTCAACTGGTTAGAGAACTCAACGCAATATACTACTTGAAAAGTTCTGCCCATGGTATTTGCATCAGACTGTTGCAGTTCACTCCTAGAGTTCTCCTGCCCTACTGGCTCTGTTCCTGTAAGATGATCTTTTATTTAAAAACCCTTTATGCAAACAAAGGAGTAACACACACTCTAAGCACAAGCCTCAGAAATACTATGCTAGGCAAGAAATCGTAGACACTACCATAAATGCTCGTGTTGGATCTATTTATATTACTGGAAATGTGGCAGCTTGGGTTCAGATGTGCGTCACAGACTAAATCAAAGGAGGCCACTTATTTTGATAAAATAAAAAACTATTTTAATCAAAGCTGACTCCACGGAGACCTCGGGGCCTATTTGCCTCACATCACCTTCTCGCTGCACACACGTCGTCCAGGGTCTCCTATGCAGTTCAGCCCCACCTTGTGCTTACTTTTGCAGACCCCCGGGGGGTCTCAAACTGGCAGAGATCCTCCTGTCTCAACAAACTCCCATGATCGCATTACAAGTGTGGGCCACCACCCCGTTACAAGGGCCTTTTATAATAGGCAAAGGGGCGGGAAGCACAGCAACAATGCAGGACCCACCTCTATTTTGACTCATTATAAATCCGCTTTTATTATCTCGAAAATCCCTGGATCTATATTTATTTTGTTCTAATCTCATTTCTATCATGTCTTTCACTTTGGAAACTTCTGTTTGTCTACATCCCAGTCCATTAATTGCACCTTCTGCCACCTTTTTGTTTGTTTGTTTTGCTTTTGGAGGCCCTTTAGCAAATATGTCTTTCAATTTTTATAATTTTCAACAGAGCCTCCATTTTTCTACTTTCAAATAATTTTTATGGGATTGTCTCTTCACTGAAGGTCATCAGCAGGATGTTCAGGGTCTCACTACTAGATCAGATTCGTAGTGATCCTCCTGTTTACAGCCTCACAAGACCTGGGATTACCGGCACACGCCACCATGTCCAGTCTCAATTGCCATCACAGTGCACCCCAGGGGTGGGGCTGGCATGGCAGGCCCTGGGATTGAACCCAGGTCCTTGAGCCTGCTTGCAGGCACTTTAATCCACTGAGCTATTTGACCAGCCCACCTTTAATTCTTTAAGCACACATTCCTTTTGTTATTTGGTATACTTACAATAGCTTCTTCTAACTCTTTGTATTCTAAATTCAAGATTTGAGGACTCTTGAACACGATACTGGTTGACTGCCTTGTTTCTTGAGCATGGATTACAAGTTTCCATCTCTCATGTTTTGATGCCTACCAGCCTTTTTGTATAATACATTGCATCAAATCTGAATCCTTCCTGTTCTATACCTGAAGCTTTTTGCGTTATTGTAGTAGCTCAGTGAACTTGCCTAGACTAAGTCTCTGAAGTCCGTCCCGGCCAGATGCACCCCCACTGCTCTCTCTCGCTGGTCACTGTTCTCTTTGCTCCTGTCTCTAAGCCTACCTTCCTGGAGGTCCTCCTCTAGCATGTGTTTCATAGCTTGTTACTCATCAGAAGGTTGTACGGGTTGTTCCGCAATGACACAAGCCAACTTATCTGTCACTTACCACTGAGTAAACGGGGCAGGGGCCATATTACAACTTCAGACAATGTTTAACTCTGCTCTCATTTTAGCATTTCACCAAGTTCCCTCAGAGCTCCTCTGTCCCTGTGCACAGCTGCATCATCTGGGATGGGTGGCTGACGCGGGATCCCCTTGCTCGCTGCTGTACACGTGCACAGCCCCAACCTCCCAGGAGTGCCTGAGACCCGAGCATGCGGGAGCATGAAGTGCTGTGTGAGTGTCACAGCAAACGTCAAGGGGAAAAACACTCACAAGAGGCCAAAAGTGAGAACAAACAAGGCTTTCATTGCCAGCGGGGTGACAGCTTGATACAAAATTGGGGAAGGTCAATGACCAGAGAACTTTGTAGTGGTTTTTTGTTTGTTTGTTTGTTTGGGTTTTTTTTTTTTTTTTTACAACATACGTATGAGTAACCATGGTAACCACATTACCTCATTTTGAAATTTTACAAAAATGTCACAAGGTTGACATTTCCAGGGAAGGAGGCTTTAGGATGGTTAAATTTTAGCTTACCTACAATTTTTTCCATTTGTTCCCTAGCTTAGCGATTTGTTCTCCCTTACGGATTTTATGGCTAAGAGGAAAGGAGTGAAGAATGAATTCACCTGAAGTTTAAGTGACTTTGAAAATGAAATTAGAGAGAAAATGGGGTCTCTTCCCATGTCACAAGAAGTGGACTTCTTTTGTTTGCTACTAAGAAAACACTTATATGATTTGCTTTCTCTTAGAATTCCTTCTTATTGCACTCATTTTCAGGTAGATATTAAGGTTTATTATAAAGAAAGGGCATATCCCAGCAGGAAACCACCAAAGCATGTGTATATTTTAACACAGCAAACATGCACAAGCTAATGCACATGATATTGCACTTTTATTGTTCTTCTTTGCTAAGGGAAAATAAATAAATAACCCCAGCAGGCAGCTCAAAGTCATTAAAACCATTATTTTTTAATAGCCATGCTACACAGAAGTAGCAGTGGAAAACATCTAAAGAAGTTTCCTGCACAGAAAAACGCAAAACAATCTCTATAGCCTTACCTGATACTTTGCTCATCTTTGTACTAAAAAGGGGCCCCGTATCAAAAATGATAAACAAGTCATTTTTTATCATTTTTGATAAAATTTTGATTTATTTTCCCTTAGCAAAGAAGAACAATAAAAGTGCAATATCAAGTGCATTAGCTTGTGCATGTTTGCTGTGTTAAAATATACACATGCTTTGATGGTTTCCTGCTGGGATATGCCCTTTCTTTATAATAAACCTTAATATCTACCTGAAAATGAGTGCAATAAGAAGGAATTCTAAGAGAAAGCAAATCATATAAGTGTTTTCTTAGTAGCAAACAAAAGAAGTCCACTTCTTGTGACATGGGAAGAGACCCCATTTTCTCTCTCTCCTCCCATCCTTTGCTATAAATTTAGGTTTTAGTCATAATTAATGAACGACATAATCTTCTTTTGTCACTAAACATTCTTCCCTAAAAAGAAACCTGTTTACTTATTCAAGAAAGATTTATTGAATGTCTGTTATGGCCCAGTCACTGCCGAATGCTTACTACATGGAGAGTAAGTATCAGCCTCTCACTTAAATGACATCAAAGTTGAACAAAAGAACAGAGTTCACCTCAGCAAGACTGCACGTTGTCAGTGCTATAATGCAGATTTTCCCTGAAAGCATCAGACAAGGCTCCATAGACAAGGTGTCTTGATTATTTTTCTCTCATTGCTGACACCAAATATCTGACACCCAAAATTAGGGGAGGAAAGGTTTATTTAGCTCACAGGTTTTGGAGATTTCAGCTCATATCAGCTGGCTCCAAGGCAGAGTGGCAAATGCCAGAGGGCAGCTGTTCAGGTGGCAAACAGCAAGAGCAAAAATGATAGGAGCAATGACAGCAGCAGAGATGGCAGAGGCAGCAGAGAGAAGCCTCTCTCCCTTCCTTACATTGCATTCAGGCTCTCCATGAGTATAGCACTCACACCCATAATCTCAGCAATGGATTATGAATTAACCACAAATTCTGGAAGCCTGACACCATGATTGTACGAGGCTTTCGGCGGACAGCTAGACACAAACCATGACACAAGGTAACCTGAGGAAATCCTGAACTATAAACAAACATTTGCTCAGCACTGGAAGAGTGTTTCAGGTATCAGAACGGGTTACTTAGAAAAGCTGTAAGTAGTTCACTAGAAGGGGCATACGATTTGAAAAGTATTGTAGGGGCTGGGGAGATAGCTCAGTAGAATAAGTGCTTGCCTGAGGCAAGCACAAGGTCCTAGTGCCGCCAGCCCCCTAAAAAAGTATTGTAAAAAGGAAAGCAAAAAGGCCAAAGCAGAGTCAGACCGTGTGAGACCTTACATCTCAGGCCCTGAATTTGGAATCATTGTCAATGTAAATGGAAAAACTAGTGGGTCCCTAACAGGAAAGCAATGTCTATAGCACTGTGCAGTGGGGATCTGGTTGTGGATCTCTTCTTCGCAAACTCAGCAATACCAGGGCAACAGTGGGAAGTGACACTGGTCCCTCATTCGGCTGATTCTTAGAAAGCAAGAAGAGAGGTAGATGAGTAGACACTATGAGTCTGGGAGGGGCCTAAAAGTATCTTCCTGTTTAGAAGGTTATAGGTACTTGTTAGAAATTTAATTATCAATTAATCATTCCAGCACTGCCTACTCTCTAATCATTAGTGTCAATCAGAAGAAAAGTCACTGTGGGTCAATAAATAAAATAATCTGCACTTTCTTTTATTCATCTTATCTGTATCTATACAGCTCAACCTTTCAGTAGGCCACAGCTGGCTTTACATTTATTAACTTTTCATAAAATAATTATTAATAGGAATATACAGCAGCTTGGTAGTGACTCTGTGTTTGTTCATTACATCTGAAGAAAAGCTGCTCTTAAAATCAGAAATGATGCCTGTAAAATCTCACTTCTCAATCTGATTGCCTTATTTGAGCATAAGAAAAATGATTCTATAAACACATAATAAAAGCACTATTAATTTAATATTATATTTCACTTAAAAGTGAATACTAATATCTATTCAAAACAATTTGATTTGTCTTTGGTGGGAGTGTAGACTGGTATAACCACTGGAAATCAGTGTGGAGATTCCTCAGAAAAAGTAGAATTAGAGGTTCCATTCAATCCAGCTAGTCCCCTTCTGGATATTTTTCCAGCAGAGTGATATATGCACACCTGTGTTTGTAACAGCGCAATTTGTAACAGTTAGATCTTGGAAACATTCCCAACTGCTCATCAACCAAGGAACAGATGAGAAGACAGCACATTTTTACACAATGGAGTGCTATTCAGGCATAAAGAAGAATAAACCTGAGGTTTTTAAAGGTAAATGGATGCAACTAGAGACCATACTCATCATGAAATAAATCAGACTCACATGTGCAAACATTGTGTGGGTTCCCTGGTATGAGAAACTTCAAGGATGAAGAAGTCCTAAAATGCACAACAGATACTGTGAAATGAGAAGAAATTGTTCAAAAGGAAAAACGAATTAGAATAGGGGAAAGGAGAAAGGACAGTAGAGAAAAAGGAAAAAAGGCAAGTCAGTTATTTTTTTTCATTTATTTTTATTTTATTGAAATACAAATGTCAATCAGACAGTTTCAAGACACCTTAACCATACAGATTCGATGAATTAATACATTGCAAACTGTTTTCATAATGTTTTGGCATTGTACAAGGTGCATACATGATATTATATTTACAGATATTATTTTAGCAGATGTCTCTTAGTGAATTAAGAGTGTAGCTGCTTACTTATCTTATTTTTTATACCTGAATTATATCAAAAATTATTTTTGATATTTCTTTGATAATTATTTACCTAGTGCATGACTGTATTACTAGAAGCCGACATAATATCCTGTCCAACCACCATTAGTGCAGATCTTGCCTCTCATAGAATTATGTAGAAGCACAGCGTTATCTATCCCAACTGTAACGTCTATACACACATCATGATTTTTTCTTTCTACACCCCTTCCTTTGTCTACACCTGTCAAAGGTGGGCCCTCCATTGACATTCAACTAACTTAGGTGCTTGAACTCGACACCACAATCCAACCAGTGCGGCCAACTCTGCCATCCTGCTCCATCCCACCCGCGCCCGCCCAGCCCCAGAGACCTCCCGAGACAGCAAGACCAAGGCCAGCAGTCTACTCGATCCCGCCCACGCTGCCCGGCCAGAGACTGGCCTGAGACAGTGGCTGACTCCAGCGGCCTCCTGGATCCGGCGCCAAGCTCTCCCAGTGAGAGCGAATTTACAAGACTCACCAAGCTTCCCAGATCAGTGAGAGTGTGGTGAGTCTGAGGGAGAGCCTTTGGCTTCTTCCCAC